>PVJA010013090.1:29953-50352 GCA_004027025.1 Myocastor coypus
CTCCCCTCCCCTCCCCTCCACTCTCCTTTCCTTTACTTTCCTTTCCTTTCCTTGTACCAGCAATAGAACTCAAAGCCTTGAGCTGGCCAGACAGGTGCTTGTGCCACTGAGCTATTCCCAGGCTCTCTAATTCTATCCTGGTTTGGGGACACAGGCCTGTCTTCAGGAGGCTGAGACAGGAGGAACCTTCAGCCCAGGAGTTCATGACACAATGAGACCCTGTTCCAAAAACCCAAACAGAATAGTTTTGCAGCTGCAGCTTGTGGAAGGCAGCTCCCGCCCTTCCTGCCCCGGGCTCCAGTGCGCTGCCTGGAGCCTTTGCTTTCCACAAAACTGCAGGAGAGCTGCCCCAGATGTAGTCACCTCTCTGCACCCTTCCACTGACTGAGTCCCAGGGGCTTCCCAGGCACTCCTCACTGCCCCCACCAGCGTCCCCGGGTGCCTGGCCAGCCCCACCCACCGGGAGCCTGCAAACCCAGGACTTCCCAGTGCTCTCTCTTCTCTTCAGACTTGATTTCTCTTCAGGAGCCCCAGAGCCCGGAGCACTTTCCCCTGCAGGCCCCAGAGAAGCAGGCTGCTCCTCTCAACTGCACCTGTCTCTGCACTAGCAGGGCTTCCTCCAGCTCCTTCCTGGAGCAGGAGCACAAGTGTGACTCCTGGGGGTCATCCCACCCCGACCAGTGCTGACGGGCTCATCCCAGGGCTCTCCCAGCGTCCCTGCTCCATCCACACTGCTCCTCCTGATCCGAGACTCTGGGGAACACTCATGTATTTGTATTGATTTTGCTCACATATGTATTATTTAACTGTCCTAGGAAGCCTATATGGTTTAAAAGTGCATCTTCCTAATTTATTTTCTACAAAATTTGAGGGTGTATCATTTCTCTCTCCCTCCTTCTGGACAGATGAGCAGGGTCGGCAGCTTGTCTTTGCTAACACGGAAGATGCGTGCCATTCAGGCTATAACTTTCCTGGTCGGCGCATCTTCACTGAGCCTCTGGTACGGGGGCCACGCATTTCACAGAGAGAGGACTATTAGCCGCTCGACACTCTAATCAGAGAACGGCATTGCTAAAAATGTGGGGGATTAGAAGTCTATTTGGGGCCCGGAGGGATGGCTCAGTGGTCTGAAGCGCCTGCTTGGGAAAGCTTGGGCAGCTTCAGGGACTGCGGTTCGATCCCCGGCACCAATGCTGCGCCAGTCCTGCTCTCAGGGTGGGCTGAGCCGGCCATAAAAATGAGTGAATAAACAAACAAAGGTTCTGAAACAAGAAAAAGAATAAATAAAATAAAATAAAAGAAGTCTGTCTATTTGATAATGTCAACACCTGTAAGGACAATACTCTCAATACTCACATTCTTAGTTTGCTCTATCAGTACATGTGTGTAATATGTAACGTAGTATCTATCAGTACATGTGTGTAGTATGTAACGTAGTATGCAAGCCGAGTTGGACAAGAAACCAGTCCAAATCGGATGGTTAGGTTCCGTGTCGCTCGTGTTGGGGAATCTGATTCGGTTTTTGTCCAATCAGGTTTGCTCAAAGAATTAAGTTTGTGAACCCACGTATACCAGGCACAGAGGCTTAAATATCGCATGTCCATTAGATGAGAAGTCCAGAGTAAAAATACTTATTTTGGGCCCAACATAGACCAAGAATGGCCACGCCAAGGAGGAAGAGGACAGTTGCGTCTGGAGGTGTGGGCGTGTTCAGTCCTCCAAAAAAATGCGCCCAGACCCTGCCAGGCCTGGCCCAGGTAGGTGGCGCCCCCTGCCTGTTGGGGCAGGAAGCTGAGCACCCTTCCCACCGCCTGCACTGGGATCTTGACCTCCCAGCCAGGTGATGAGGGATGCCTTCTCCTTGGCCAGTATCACTTATGCTTTTACTAAGGAAACCATGCCCAGAATCCTTTAACCTACCCAATGACCTCCTCTAAAGAGGAGAAGTTCACAACTGATTTATTTGACAGAAATTTGGTTTGACTCCTAGTATTTGTTATGCTGATTTATGGTAACAATATAAGTGCCCAGGATGGAGGTTTATGGCTTGTTCAGGACACAAAGTTCCACCTTCCTTCCCCATGCACCGAGCGCTGGCTGCTCTGCAGGAACTATGCTGGGCAAAGCCCCGCCGTGTCCAGTGACGGCAATGACCTTTGGAACCGGTTCTGCATCAGTCTCAAGGCTTGCATAGGCTGAAAAGGACAAACATCTGATTTCTGTCAGCCAGACAGCTTAATGTGTTCTTATACATGTGAAACACTAAAAAATCTGAAATATTTATTTAAAAAATGTAAATGAATTTATTTGTGAGAATAGCTGATTTTGACCAGAACCCTCAGGCATGAGAAGGCAGCGAACAGAGCTGCAGTCGTTCATTCTGATGCTAAGAAAACAAGGCACAAAGCAGTAGTGTCTGGTCCAGATCTATCAATGACCCAATTGTATTTCCAGACAGCTACCTGCGCTTTTATTCTCAGTCAGAGAAAGTAACTTCTCACCTTGCATTCTGTTTCTCCTTATAAAAGCAGAGCCTTAGGCTTTGAACCGAAGTTGATAACTTTCCATGATGCAATGTTATGATCACAAATGTTGCCCAAACCAATTAGAGCAAAAATATGTTCATCCAAAAATATCATCCACAGAGCCCTGATTATCTAGAGATCACACACCTCCAGTTTTCTGAGGTGAATTTCCTGTTGCAGGCTGAGTACTATTGCCCTGTCAGACTTTATCTACACAATTATGTAGGGAGAAAATACTTTTGTATGAGCTAGCAAAGAAATGTTTATTGCGCTACGTAAGGAAAAAGCTTAAAGAAACACTGGAATTTCAAGCCAAAAGTTAGGACTTTTTTCCTGAAAACTAGGACTATATAGAAACCAAAGGTATAAAAGAAACATCTGTTAACTAAATCATAACTTGGGAGCAGGCAGAGGTGGAAGGCTTGAAGTTAGGGTGGCCCCACCTTAAATATAAACAGATGGTGCAAAGCTAGGTAGGCAGACAAAGACAGAAGTCTAGAGGCACAGTGCAGTAGCACTTGATTTTCAGTGCTAGCTAATGCGAAAAATGAGAAACATTATTTTGCAACAAGAGCATTTACTTTCAGTGAGATCATACTCATGTTTTCAGACAGGGAAGCTTTGCCTGTGTAGAGACCACAACTCTTCCCAAGAAACAGTTAATTATATTTAAAGAATAAGCGTGTAAGTATCGCCAACAGATATTTAAATTATGAATGTTTTAAAAAAGTATATTTATGGCAGAGCACACTGAATCTTGGCTAGGCATCTTCCCGCTTTTTGATGGCATGCACTTGAAGTAAAATTGGCCGTGAAGGCAAACTCCGTCCCTGAGCAGTATGGGGGGAAAAGCGGCATGGAGACGTCACCCTGCTGAGGGAAGCGCTACGTGTGCAAACAATGAAGAGAGGGCGCACAGCTCTCCAAGGACCAGTGAACAATAGCGCAGATGAGCGCCCATCCTGCCTAGAGCCAGAGCGCTCCCTTCCTCCTCCCTGGCCTCACATCCCTGCTCTCTTTGCTTTCGGGAGGCTAACGTCGTCCCCGAAGCTCCTGAGGAGTTACGAACAGCATCCTCGTGACATTTTCTAAGACGTTTTGCCAAAGTCAAGATTTCTTAATTAAAACCTGTTTTGCTGTGGGTTTGTTTTCACTTTAATGTCAAGATAGTATTGATAGAGTAATTAGCCTGTTTCAAGTAATCCCTCCAAAAATGAAATTACAGCTTGACTTGCTTCCTGTCCGCAGCTTTGTAGCTATACATGCATGTGTGTGGCACTTATTGAAGCTTAAAATAAACCTTTGCAAAGTCCTTCTCGCTAGACTATTTTTGACATTTATGAGAGATATAGGCAAATACTAATGTTTCCTTCCAAATGATAAAAACAAAATGGCACAAGAATGATCCTTCTTAGGGCCAGGGAGATAGCTCAGTAGATTAAGGGCTTACCTGACAAGCGCAAGGTCCTGAGTTCAATCCCTGGTACCACCAAAAAAAAAAGAAAGAAAGAAGAATGATATTTCTTGTGGTACCCAGGCTCCAAGAAACAAATCACCTGTAGGAACAAAGGCACTGGCCACTTGTCACACTTTCTATGTGGATACCCCCTAAAGCTTCCTGTACTCTTAAGGGGAGCTTTGTGGAGGTGATGGGACCAGAGGCACGTGATAGTCACCTGTGGATTGATCCACCAATGAGTTTGTAGTTACATGGAATGCTGGGAGGCGGAGCTTATTGAAGGATGTGGTCACTGGGGCCTGGCCTGGTAGCCTCTACTTCCTCCTTCCTTGCTGTATGTCTTACCACCATGTGAGGAGCTATTTCTCCTTGCGATGCCCCCCCCACACACACACACCATGTCTCCTGCCTTGGAGCAAACTGATTATGGACTGAAAACTCTTCAAACTGTAAGCGAAAAATCAACCTTCCTCCTTTAATTGTGGGTGTAGGGTATTGGATCCCAGTGACCAGGACATAATGAAACCCCACCCTACAGTCCAACCAGGCCTCCACACACATTATGAATGTGTTTTGAATTTAGCCTCTTCTTATTAACTTCAACTGTCTGCGTCAGCCTATTTATGGCTCTGGGGTTAGAAATGCTACTCTGAACATACCTCCCCAGGTAACCGACTGTGACCCCATCGGCACGTCAGGCTCGACTCCCCACCCCGCCTCTCGCTCTCCATAGAACAGTTCAGGCTGCAGCAGGGTCCGACTCCTTTTCCACGGTACTTAGTGGCTGTGTGCAGCTTCACAGCAGTTCACCGCTCATAACTTTTCCTCTCTCTTCTCTGGACTCTCCCATCCAAGTTCCCATTGTTACTTTGGTTTGCCAGCTTGTGCATCTTTGTATCTACAGTGATTCATCAGAAGGGTACTTTAAAATCCATGTGTGTCTATATTATTTAAAAAAAGGAAAAGAAAATGCCAACTATTTACAAATTTTCCTAAGTATTTATGACAAATACTTAGGGAATTTACTGTTGGGCAACGCACATTTTCTTACACTTGTGTTTTAGGAACCTGTGAGATATCTTGACGCTAACTTGTTTCCTGCTGAGAGACACATGGACTATTTGTACAGCCTTCGCAGTGCTGGTACAGAGAATATGGTTGGAAGGTTAAATGCAGCATATGTCATTTTCGTAAGTACCTAGATACCCACAGAAGTTATTAACTGCACCCAGCTCTGGCTTCCGGAACCCTAAAGGCACAAATTTCCTGCATCCCCTCGTCTTTCATGATGAATTCCTCTTCTCTGAGTCAACCAAAATTGAGCAGCTCAGGTGACACATGACACGTGAATTAACAGAAGTTTTTCCCTTGGCAATGGGAAAGCCACTTAGGGAACCACTTTGGAAAAGAAATTTGTTGTTAGATTATTAAAGACAAGTTTTACCTCCTGGGTATATAATTTTTTAAAAAGTTCTTGAAAAATGTAAATCCAGAGACATACAGGCCATTGGGCAGCATTGTTTACAATAGAAACAAACAAACAACACCCAAAATGCTGCCTTTTTTTTTTTTTTTTTTTTTTTTTTTTTTTTTTTTTTGTCTTTTTGAGACAGGGTCTCGCTATGCAGTTGAGGCTGGCCTTGAGCTCACTTTTGTAGCCCAGGCTGGTCTCAAACTCGCACCGATCCTCCTGCCTCAGCCTCCCGAGTGCTGGGATACAGGCATGCACCACCACGCCCGGCTGTGCTGCCTTGTTATGGGGAGAACAGAAAACTTTCTGCGCAGCCTCATCATCAGCTATCCCAGGGCAGTGAGTCAGGGCAGCACACGGCATCCAGGATTCCAACCTATGCATCACCACTGAATGCGCGGCATTACCCAGAGCGGGGAGGGTGGACAGGCTGCAGGCAAGGGGTGGAGCCAGTGCCCGTGTGACCTTTTCTGTAACTTCTTGTGTCCTTAGGTTCACCATCACTAGGTGCAGAAGGTCGTACTTACGTGACAGGATTATCGTGAGAAACATACATAGACATCTAGGGATGTATGCATAAATGCCTGTGTATGGTTTGTGCCTAGGGGTCCCCCCAAAGCCCCATGCGGTTGTGGGGCAGTTTCAGGAGTTTGGGTTTGATTATTCTTGATTCACTGCTGGGATGATAGCTGTGAGTGTTACACCCTGGCCCTAGGGCAGGTAACATGCATTACAGTGAGAGGAGGGGAGAGAGGCTAGCTCCCTGCCCCTCCTCTAGCTTTTTACCACTGCCCGGAATGACTGCTCTATGCTGTGTGCTACTCTGCCCTGGAGCCCGCCAAGTACGGACCGACACCTCCACCAACTGTGAGCTAAATAAACCTTTCCTTCCTTCATTTTGGATACTGGGTATTTTGTCCCAGCAATGAGAGAAGAGTGACTGAGACAGTGTGTATGTGTATATATGCACCTGCGTATGTATGCACGTATGTACCTATCTCCATATATGTGCACGTGTGCATAAAATCAGACTCTGCTGTGATGCTATTGTATGCATTATATGCATTTGCCATTGCTAAATTTCATCTCTTAATACCACAGAATTTGAGTAAAAGTTCAAATACAGTCTATGTTTATATTACTATGTGCATGTAGAAGAGAACACTGTATCTCTTAGTAGCACAACTGGATTAGCTACAGCTAACATACTAGTGCCTGATTGTTTAAGCAGAGAAATAACTGCTATGAAGGAATAGTGTTCATTATTGCACCCTTTGTCACTTATACAGACAGACATTCAGTATTTTCCAGTCTTGATTGAGTTTACATTTAAGACACTCTCTATTTTTTAACATGAAGCAAAAGTATTCCTGACCATACTGTGTGCCATGGCCAGACAGCATGCTGTCTCCCTCAGGTAAGAGACCGGAGAAGAAAGTACAATTCCAGAGGGACAAGAGATACTGTGACATGGAAAGAAACCGCTCAAAAGGAAGAATAACTGGGATGGGGGAAGTGGAAAAGAAGGAAGAAAAAATAAATTTTTAGAAGGCATGTTCCTTCTACATATACACAAGATCGCAAAGATTACTTGTGGCTCATCTCTGTCCGTCCACTGAAAGGCGCAGTTATCAGACCTCTCTCTGGTCAGCTGACAACGACTGCCAAGGTCACGGCGGGCAACATAATAACCATTCTTAATTTCTTATCATTTTATTTAGAAATTCTCTATCATTTTTATTGGCTTTTGTCTTTAGCATAAAATAGGATGCTAGCGTAAAAACTAAATGCTAAGGTTAGAAATGAAGTACCTAGAAACATAGAAACACCAAAAAATTGAAAGTAAAATGGGGCTGACGGGCTGTCTCTTCAAAGCCTTGCTTTTTCTATCTGAAGAAACTGTGACCCAAGAGAGGGATTTCCTAGCTCATGTAAAAATTGCTAAAACCGGGTGAAGACACGGAGATAGAGACTTGCTTCTGGCTGTTCGTTCCTTTGCTGGTGGTGAGGCGCCTGCATTTGAAATAAGCCCATGGGTAACACAACAGTCGTGTGACCCACCCAGGAAACCGCTGACACCTTGCTCAGTGGTCGGGGGGTCAGGGTTGACGGTCAGATCTCGCAAGGCCTTGGAGGGAGGTCAGCGCTGGACCTGCCCAGGCAGAAACCCCTAAGAGCCCGGGGCAGGCAAGGGCCTGTGAAGCACCTCTCTCTCTGGCCTCCTGGACCCCTCATTCACCTCTGTGGCCAGCAAATGGGTGTGCACTCCCCGCTTAATGGCAATGTCTAGCACAGCCCTCCCGCTCCCCGCCCGTCATGAGCTCTGGCCTCAACACACTTACCTCCTACCCCAAGGCTTTTCTCCTTCCTGTCTTCCTCCCCCTGATTCTTGCTGGGCTCTGGCAGGACTTGGCTGCCTGAGGGATCCTTCGCCTTTCTAAAAATATGTCATTTTATTTTACTCTGAAGAATAAAAATGAAAGCGGAAATGACAGTAGAAGCCAAGAGAGAGACGGGGTAACTCACAACATTTGTGTCTGTCACCCTCACCCTTTGTTTTAGATTTCATCTCATTCTTTCCACTCAGCGTTGTCTGGCTACAAAACTTTCCAATCTTAACAGGTTTCTCTGACACTCTTGTCAAGACGTGATGAGGTTTTACTGAGTGCCACAAGACACCCCCTTCTTTTCCTCTTGGCCATCCATGTCTCAAGTCTACTGCAAAAGATTCAGGACCGTTAATCCACAGCAATGTCTTGACAAACACAGCCAGGATTCCAGGCTCTGGGCGTGTATGCTGTCTCTGAGACACTTCGCGCTGCGGAACCGGGCCTTGGAGCCCCGCCCCCATGCCTCTGAGCACGGTTCCCACACAGGATGCGGAACTCTCCAAACTGTTGTCCACCTCTGTGTCTCTTCTTGATTCCTGTCACGCGTAGTCCCACTCCCATGCTCTCCCCGGAGGGACAGACTCTTCTTCTCAGTTAACTTGCTATTTTCCCTGCTCCGAAAGTGTCATCCCTGGGAGTTACCCGTACAGCCTCCTGACCTCCCTGCCTTCCAGGTTCTCCATAGAATGCTAGGCAGACAGGGCCAGCTGCCCAGCACCTCCAGAAGCGGTCAAGTCTCTGCTGGAAATTCTGTTCATAGTAATGTTTTCTCCTGTATACAAATGCCCCTGTGTCTGGCTTCTTTATCTTGCTTTATGAGGCTGTATTTTCTTTGCCACCCAAGGTGACAGCCGGGACATTCTGTTCACATAGTCCTGTTCATTTGCCTACTCGGTGTCTCTTTCCAAGCTGAAGACTGCCTGTCTCCCATGACCTTTTCTCCCTTCTATTGACCCCGTCTGCCTTTCTTACTTTTCTACACTGGGAAGAACTTTCACGCTGCCACCTCTGGCTTGCTCACTGCCAGTGGCCGCTGAATACGCCTCCTGCAAAAGACGTTCTGCTATAAACGATTCTCTTGCCAACGTCAACATTTACTGAGCAGTAACTGTTATTCTAGGCTCTTCATGGGTCAGGAGGACAATCATACGAATATCAATAAAAACGGTTCGTGGCATTATTTCACGGTTAATATTGGTGCACCGAAGATTATGAGTGATTCCTACAGTGTCTCATGGGAAAAAACTATTTTCACAACTGCTTTACAGCAAGTCAGAGCTAAAGCAGGGTCTTTGGTATATGAATCTCAGAGCCATTTATATGCTAATAGTTATTGTAAATGTCCTAGAAATTGAAGGGAGGCATGTAACCACCACTTTACTATACCAAACACTCAGTTCCTCCAACTGAGCCTAGAAGGGTAGGCATGCGAGACTGGCCATAGCTTAGGGATGGAAGCCTCGTGTCAGGGCACTGCCTTGTGTATCTATCCCAAGACTCCGCTACAAGTGTGGTACCTTTGTCTAGCACATCCGTGGCACTGCATGCCCTCCCCTTCCCCTGTCCCCTTCCACCTAAGCCAGCCCCTTCTTCTTATTCTCTTTATATCAGACCACATTTCTGATGTTCACTTCAAATCCTTTGAAAAATCGTGAAGCACACACTGGATCAATGTTAGGATCTTGGTCTCTTACGCAAAACACCTAGAGCTAGATGCATGTTTGAAATGGAGATTTTTGAATATGGCTGAATGACCATCGATACAGTGAATGTAAAAGCAAATGCAAATCAACACATTACAATGTCTGCAAAAATACATGCAGTCACTCACACACAGTGAAATTAATAGTGCCATAAATAGTTTCGGCGGAGGTTGAGACGCACAAGCCGGAGTGGAAGTGCCTACCTGAGACACAAAAGCAGAAAACTTTCTGTCGCTTTTCTTCTCAGCACTTTTTCCACCCTGCAGGAAGGCTAAGTGTAGTATTCTCTATGCAGGTGCACACACACACACACACACACACACACACACACACACACACATGCATGCACACAGACTTGATAAGTATAATTTTGTGAAAATACTAGTAAGTCTCTCACCTTCTACATACTTTTCACTATCTGAAAATAACTTAAAGTGATTAAATCTCAATGATACAATTCAGCACAAATAGATTTTTTTGTAGTCAAGCCAATCATTATGATGTCATTATGGTTCAGATCTACATTGTTAGTCCCCTGGGAGGCTCACATGTTCAGAATGTCATGTGCTAAAGCAAATAATTGCAATTATCATTTCCACAGGAATGACATGAGATTCTTCAGACATTCTTTTTTCTTCTTTGTTTTTTGTTTTTAATTTTTTTCTTGTTTCAGAACTTTTGTTTGTATGTTTATTTATTTATTTTTACGGCCAACTCAGCCTGCTGTGAGGGCAGGGCTGGCACAGCATGTGGTGCCGGGGATCGAACCGCGGTCCCTGCAGCTGCCCAAGCTTTCCTAAGCAGGTGCTTTAGACCACTGAGCCATCGTGCCGGGCCCCTCTTCATACATTCTTGCATCCCTACCTATCTCTACACTGTTTTATCTCAATGTCTAGGTAAAAAAAAAAATGTAGCAGAGACATCAATGACTAACGAAGTAACTGAAAACACTGTCATGTTTACCTCCTAGTAATATTTTCTAAATTATGCAACTGTAACTGTTGTATAAGTCCGTGTTAGCGTTTTGCAAAATTAGTAGGCAATCGTTTTTAAAAGCAGTATTTTGCTTGGAGGGGTTGCTGTTGCATGGCTTTTATTTATATGCACTACCAACATTTAAACCTGAAAATGAAAACAACTCCAAATGTATTCTTAGTGTATTTTCTTTCCTTTATTTGGCCCTGCGTGAGGCCTGAGAAGAGAGACGATTTGTGGGCTTGATGTGTTATTCATTACTTAGTTTTTTAAACTCATACGCACAAGAGCCTCTATTGATCAGAAGCAATCTGCGCTCTCAATGTGGGTTGTAATTCATGTATGTTAAGTCTCTGAATCTGCTTCCGTGATGACAGTGGAAGATATATAAACATTTCAAGCAGATGGTATAAACATGTTGGCTAAGGTGAGTCTATAAAAATGACATTATCTGGAACATTCCATTCTCCTAATGCTGAAAGAGTGGCAGGGAAATGCTCATCTCCTGTGCCTGTCTTGGCTTGAGGCATAATCCTGCTCCACTAAGTGCTGGGGCCATCTGTCGGGGCCAAAGACATGGCACCCACATCGCTGGCTTCCATCTGTTTCCCAGAAGAAAGATCACAAGCTTGAGCTCAGCACCTCAAGTCTGAGCACACCATCACCTGCAGCTTCTCAGTGGCTTCATACTCCTGAATCGAGTCCTAGGGTCTGTCCGTGGAACAAGAGACCTGTCCCCCAAGAGGTAAAGGAAGGATGACATACCGGGGTTTGTGGGTTTATGGGATTCAGTCCGTGGCCCGCTTCCTCCAAGACAGAGGTGCATGGGCGAGGGCCTGACAGAGGGACGCTGCTCAGCTCATGGAGCCGGGAGGCAGAGTGAGCAGCAAGGAGCCAGAGACAGGAGCTTCCCATTCCGGCCCCTCCCCTGGGCTCCGCCTCTGCCCACAGGGCCCCTCCTAATAGCATGCCCAGCTGGGAGCTCCTCAGTGCATGGGCCTGGCCAGCCAAGCACCTTTCAAAGCCCCGCCTCTGAAATCGTGAGACTTCTGGGGCATTCGGGAGGGAAGCGGGCGCAGCGGGAAGGGCTTCTTTGCCCACACATTCCTTCCCACTTTTCCACAGTTCATTGCCAGTTAAAGTTAAACGTGAAGTTTTATATTTGTTCTCACATCTATTTGTAATTAATGCATAACATAAAGTGTGCATTTTCAGAGAGCATGGGACGGGGAGGAGAGAAGCCTGGGGAGGATCGGGGTGGGATCCGTCTCAGGCCTGCTGAACTCAAGCGGGAAAGCCACTCCTCTTCTCAGCTCGGTGTTTATCTACTGCTTATTACTTGTCTATGTCCAAAGAGACTGGAGTGGGTTTTCAATAAAAACCACTAATGCACCCTAACTTTTCTATGAGATAGTAACTCAAGATAAGAAAGAAAGAGTGGGGAGGGAAAGAAAAAAACATAAAAATTAAAAAATAAAAATAGAAAAAGTGTGCACGTTAATATCAAAACAGGCTTTAGTCAACAGCATTTTGCATTTCTTTTTAAAATATCGTAGATCTGAAAGCGGTAGCGTCTGCATTCCCGCTGCCCTTCACCCTAACCACAGCACTGCAGGTCCCAGGAGCATGAAACAGGCCTCTCGATGTGAGGGAATTCTGGGGCCTCGCTCACCCAGAGACACAGTACCTCCCTAAGTTGCTCTCACAGTACAGCCAGTAAGTGACCAGCTGCATGGCACACTCTCCATCCACGAGGACTATGGTCCCCAGACTCTCATCCCCCCCACTACGCTCTCACAGGGACAGCCAGCATTCCCAGGCCACAACCGCAGGGCCTGCAAGCCGACCATAAGGGCACCCCTATATTCTTGGACCTCTGCAATTAGGAGAAGGGGCCAATCTGAAGCCCACCTCCTCCGCCTCCATGCACTTTTTCATCCGCAGACCCATGGGGGCTGCACCCCTCCTTCCCCCTTGCTGGTCCTGCCTGCAGAGCAGCCCAGTGATCCCCAAATGTGCCCTGCATGGCTTCCTGTGCCCTCATTTCAGGAACCGTGTGCCGCAGCTTCCTCAGAGGCAGCTGTGGCCTCGCATCCATTAGTAGTAATAAAAAAGGACTTTGTGCCAGAGGAGTAGGCCGCTGGCCCACACCTGCGTGCCCCTGTCTCCGCACCCTCACTGGCTGGCTGTGCCCTGCGGGCGGGCGCTGTCACTGTCCTGCCTAGCTTTGAGTATGAGCGCCAGGCGACAATCAGGCCAGTGGCTCGGACAGCTACTCGCCGTGTTTCCTTTGTCAAATGCTTCCTGGTCTAAGTGCTCAAGTCATGCCAGTGTAAATACGGCCCAAGGTGATTATTTGTAGCTAAAGAAAAAAAGACCCGTTAGCCGAAATTTAGTCCAACCAACACCATGGTCACCTTTAGATCAGAAGCCAAGTGCCACTGTCATACTGGCCAGCTGACCGCGAAGGTCGGAAAGGCCTGCAGGCATTCCAGAGGGCGAGACGTCAGCAGACGCATGCGCACCGGACACTCCAGGCATGCAGCTAGAGCGAGTCCGCTGCACGCACGCGTACGAGGCCCACGCTGCACATATGGCGAGCGTGAGATGAGCCCTCCTTTACCTCTACGAAATAATGATATATACATGGTTGATGGTTGGAGTACCGGCAATTCCACTTTAGCAATGGAATCGTATGTTATATGTAAAACCCAGGTCAATAAATTTAATCATTATATCACACTTGAACATTTGAATTCTAAAGTCAATGCATAAAACACTTTTCTCCATACTATGCTTGCTGATTTTACTACTAACAACAGGTGGAGAGGTGGTTACAGAATTTTAGTTTATGTATTTAGTGATTTCTTTTATTAGGTAATAGATCACTCTGATTCTGAGGCATATATATATATATAT
This sequence comes from Myocastor coypus, assembly GCA_004027025.1. Classification (NCBI taxonomy): domain Eukaryota; kingdom Metazoa; phylum Chordata; class Mammalia; order Rodentia; family Myocastoridae; genus Myocastor; species Myocastor coypus. Next base: position 43,396 of record PVJA010013090.1, read on the forward strand.
ATATATATATATATATATATATATATATTTTTTTTTTTTTTTTTTTTTTTTTTTTTTTTTGTCTTTTTTGTCTTTTTGAGACAAGGTCTCAGTGCACCCCGTGGGGGTGGGGCCAGCATGGCAGGCAGGGGATCAAACCTTGGCCACCGTGCTCTACCTAAGCAGCTGCTTTAGTCCACTGAGCTATCTGCCCAGCCTAAAATTAAAGTCCTTTTTCTTTTCACTTGTATATTTGGTACAGGGTCTCTCTCTCACTAGGCAGCTTGGACTCATCCTGATCCTTCTGTTTTCGTCCTCCCCAGCGCTGGGATTACAGACAAGCTCTCCCACACCTGGACTCCGCTGCTGAGTCAGCGCAGCAGGTGGGGGTGGGGAGGACGAGCACAGAGCGTGTGGGCAGGGGACGGCTCACACCCTGCTCCCTGCGCTTCTGCGGCAGGCGCTTCGTCTGATGAGCTACGTCCCTGAGCCAGTCACATCTTAAAAACATTAAAAGAGATACAGGATTGGAAAGCAAGATGACTGGAAACCAAAAACGGTTGTTGCGCTGACAATTGTTATCTCTAACGGAGTCGTTCAGATGATCGGATGTAAGTAAGGAAAATTGGACTAAATAGATAAATAACATCAACTGTTCCTTTCAACAAGCCCACAGAAACAAATACAACTATCTTAGCTATCCCGTAGCTTGTGCTACAGCTCCCGTGCTAGATGGTCCTACAAAAGTCGACTACTTTAAAAAAATTATTATTATTGAAAAATAAAATTAAATTGAAATTTGTTAAGTAAATATTCAATAGTACAATGAAATATAAATAGGAGTAGTTGGGACCCAGGAGAAAGTTTATATTTCTAAGATTTAACTAGGGGCTCATGCTGACCAAGGACAAAGAAAAGAACCAGTGCTTCTGGAAGACTTGCTAATAATGACCTGAAATAAATGTCTGGTCAGGAGTCACATATTTTAAAAGCATCTTTTTTTATAAATTTATATTCAATATTCTGCAAACTCAGAATCACTTTTAAAAGGAACTTAAAAAACTAATGGGACTGATTTTCTTTTTTTCTTTTTCTTTTTTTTTTTTTGGGACTGATTTTCTTACAGACATAAACATGGTGAATCTGCCATTGACCAAGGATAAAAGATGTACCAGCTCAGGAAGAAGCAGTAATCGAAAACAAATACATACAATTGCTTTTACAGTAAACACAATAATAATGTAAGATACACAGATGATTTTCTGTTCTTGTCAGAAATAGAACATAGTCGCCTTCCTGTGAATTTATCAAGTGAACTGTTGTTCATGATTTGACGTCAACCAACCACCCTAAACACCACCATCAATTGCATTGGCAATGCCATTAGAGTGGCCGAGTGATCTCATGGACAATAGCTTAATGGTCCTAATGGTCCTAGTACTTTTTTAGAAAAACATGGTCTCTTGCAGAGACAAAGAACATGACTCAGAAATGTCTCCTAACTTTGTACAAAGCTACCCTTCAGCAAGATGTTTCAGTATTTGTTTACATCGTGACTTTCCTTCAAAACGAAGGGGAGCTGGTTACACTGAGGTACAGAAAACCCCAGTGCAGAGCAGCAAATAAACACTAATAGCACTCACATTAATTTCAGAATCACTACAGCAGCTGTTTTGCTTCCAAAACTCTGAAAAATTCATCAAAGCTTAGGTCTTTTTTAATGGCAGTGGGCATTGCAGCCTGGTCCTCTGCCTGCGCTACACTCTCATTCACTTTCTTCTTTTACTTTTGAGACGAGGTCTCTCCAAGTCTCTAAACTGCCCATGCTGGGCTCCAGCTTGAGCCTTCCTGCCTCAGCGTCCCATGGTGCTGGGATTCCAGGCCTGTACACCATAACCAATTCATTATTCTTTAATTTTCTCATAAGCTTAGTCACCTATAACTGTGTCCTTCTACTTCTGGCTTCAACATGACTGGCTTGTTTTGACTAGAAGGAGAAGAGAGCTGCCTACCCGCTCCCATTGAGTGAGGATGAACGCTCAGTTATTTTGTCGGTCTTTGAAATGATTTTCTTGGGCAATAGTCCTACTTCCAAGTAGCACAGAAGACTCTTAAACTCTAAATAGCCTTTTTTCTTTCTTTTTTTTTTTTTTTTTTTGTCTTTTTGACACAGGGTCTCACTATGCAGACCAGATTGGCCTAGAGCTCACTTCGTAGCCCAGGCTGATCCCAAATTCCCAGTGATCCTCCTTCCTCGGCCTCCTGATTGTTGAGACTGCAGGCATGTGCTGCCATGCCCCATGCTTAAGCAGCCTATTCTCTACAGGAAAAATGAAGTTCAAGTAAGAAGCACCGGTTCATGAATTTGCTGTAAAGTTAAAAAAAAATCTTGCCAAAGGGTGGAAACATCAAGGATATTGGCTGCACGTTTTAGGCATTTATTCTGTGCTAGATTCTGCACAATGGATTTGAACCTGAATTCTCCGTGTGTCGTCCGGAAGGACCTACCACTCTCTCCATGGGAAAGGAGAAGCCATTAAAGCTCATCATGGTCACACGTCTTGACCCAAACTGACCCTTCAGAAACACAGGACCTGTCAGGCCAGTTACATTACTCTGAAGAAAAAGCTCACTTCAGTCAACCCAGAAGAGGACAGAGGAGGCCCCTGTGGTTCGAGGAGCTCCACTGATGATTGAAACGGTGAATAACTCTGTTGCCTTCCTTTCTAGAAAGCAGGACAGAGTGCCTTCTCAGCTCTTGGTGATAATGGTCTTTCTCTATTAACTGACAAAGATCAGACAAAACACACAGTGCTGCTTGTATTTTGCAAAAGGACTTAATTTCATGTGAAATTTTATTAAGCACGCTGTTTTATCGGCCAACTGAAAAGACACTTGGAACAAAGAGAGTAATAAGATTTGAAAAAAGATTTCACACTAACCCCTGAGTTCCTGCCCTGGCAGTATACACATGCAATAACCTTCTTGGAAGCAACAGTTTTTATGACTTTACAAGTTATGGCAAGGCACAAAGGTCTCCTTCTTACCCACAGAACACTGACTGTTGGAATTCCCAGTGACAAGATCTTTCCCTCCTCCAACATCACAGAAATTCCAATTTTTTTAGCCCCCAAATCTCAATTACAGCATAAGGACATGACTGAAGTTGCTAAAACTCTACCTAGCAATTGTGCATTCACTCTGCTCATTCATGTGCATTTAGCATGTCCTGTCCTCTAGGTGCTACACCTGAAGCGACATGGGACCTACACCACTCGTGCTATATAATGTGAAGCAGTTATGTCTTCAAAAATGAAGGGGGCTGGCGTGATAGCTCAGTGGACTAAAGCGTTTACTTCTGCAGAGCGCAGCTTCTTGGGTTCGGCCCCCTTGTGCCAAGCCGGCCCCACATTCAGGGCACACTGAGATGGCAGTTGAGACTGGGCTTGGTGGCACTCACCTGTGATCCTAGTACTTTGGGAGGCTGGAAACGGGAGAACCAGACCAAGGCTGATCTACGTAGTGAGACCCTGTAGACCCTGCATCCCCTGTGCTCAATGCATAAAAAGGGCAAACCACAAAAGAACATCATGACAGTGACAGCCTCCCAAACTCTGCAATGTTTTTGCAAATTTAAATTTAAACGTGCATCAGAAATACACACTGAAAACACCATACTGAGAAAGTGCTACAAGGCTGAACTTGTTAAGAACCAAATAGGAGATATAATCAATAATACTTCACAAAATGTTTAGGAATCACTATGCCTCTTCTATTTTGCTCCTAGATGTTCTAGGAAACCATGTTTATAGAACTGAAAAATTCATGCCATAATCGTCCTTTGCAGAGAGAAAACACTTTGCCTGCAGCGTAGATGACCACAATGACGGGACAGGAGATATCCAGTAGACACGCCCACCCAATAAATAAGAAAACATAGCAGCTCTGACAAACGGCAATGGAAAAAGCGACTAAACACGCAAGAAAAGACAATAGAATGATTTGCAATTTATTGCTGTACTTAAATTTTTAACAAAAATAAGCTTAAAAGGGATCAAAGCCTTAACTGCAGCACATGAAGTCCTGTAATTAAATATAGAGGGGCAAAATATTGTAATCATAGTTTCTGCAAAGATTGGTTTAAAATGACGTCAGCATAAAATTCATATAGTGCAATTGCATCACAGTTGCGGACTTGGGCTCTTAGGAAATCTTTTGCAAAAACGAATCAGGAAGCTATGAACAGGAAGGAGATACACAGAAATCATAGATCGGATAAAGGGCTTGACTCCAGCAGGGATGAAGAACGTTCGTGACTCCATATTACGAATAAATCAATTAAAAGCGGCAAGTTATTTGCATAAATACTTCAACAAATAAGCTTCATAATGAAGATAAACATCTGGAGATTCCCTGCCTATTGAACTATTAGAGAAATGTCAAGTAAAGTTCTAATGAGATGGGTGTGGTGGCACAGACCTGTAATCCCACGACGTGGAAGGCGGAAGCAGGTGGATTGATGTGAGTTCAAGAACAGCCTGGGCTATAAAGTGAGCTCAAGGCCAGCCTGAGCTGCAAAAAGACAAACAAACAAACAAACAAACAAACAAAAAAACTTCTCATGAGCTGGCATAGCAAACCCCTAGAAGAGCTCAAGTGGAAAAGCCCGGTGCTCACAATGAGGTGTGGACCCCAAGCTGCTGATGCATCTGTCTCTACAGGCAGGAAGTCAGGTACCCAGGTTCTCCGCAGAACAGCTGAGGTGTCTTACAGACCTGGACATGCACTTAGCAAGAGACCTCACAACCCCACCTCTAGGTTAGCACCCAACAGGGTCAAAGGTCATGCCGCACAGACTTGGGCAGCAGTATTTAAAACTGTTTTATCAGTTATGGCAAGAAACGGTCTAAGAGGTGAGTGAATAACCAAATACAATCAAACATTCTTCCCAAACGGGACCAAATACAGCAATGGTTGACACAATGACATGGGTGAATGTCGGCACCATCCTAACGGGGATCGGATGCAGGAGACCAATCCCAAGTCTGTTCCATGAAAGTCTGAAGCTGTCACAGTACTGGGCCAGCAAACAGACGAGCTGTCCAAAGCACAGAGGACGCAGGAGGGCACTGATCCTTAAGGGACACACAGGAGCAACTCAGCATTTAAGGGAAGATTTCCTGTGGTGGCTGGGTTCTGGTTAGGAGGCTCCACATGTTGCTCAAAGCTCTTCAAATTGTGCAGCTGAAGTTGGCCAGTTTTGCCATTTGTAAATTCCTCCAAGCAATATAATAACACAGCGCTTTGCCAGAAATGAGCAGGCCCCTGCCAGCAAACTGAACTACAGTTATGGGCCCGTGCTTTCCATCTCAAGTGTATGCTCTGGTGCCCCCAAGCACACGAGAGTAACATCAGGTTCTCTCAAAGACTGAGAGCAAAATAACAACTGCATTATATACCCAATTTTAGACAAACTAGAGGGCTTATCAGGAACTAGGTCATAACAGGAACACCACTCTGCTGTGCCATCTGAGCCTACTGTGTGACGGCGTTGTGCGGCGCAAGCCCAGAGGCCAGACGCCCCCTGCCACCTCCAGGGTTTCACTGCACATTAATACCCCCAGGGGTCTAGGTTCCCCCCAAACCCTCAACAGTGTGCACTTCTCATTCTGTCTGATTGCATATTCAAGAGTGATTGCTTGTTGTACTCTACTGATTACTTCATGTAAAGATCTTAATTGCATTGTCTTCAAAGTGAATGCCATACTATGTGTGATATTTAGTAATGCATCAAAGATCAAGGCATGCACTACAGGTGAGCAGAATTTACATAATTTGTTGAGAGTGCGTGCAACGGTAACCTATTAGGAATGTACACATCACTAATTGGAAAATTATATTCTATCAACCATTGCAAATTGAAGAGTCAGGGTGTGTAAGACTCTGAACAAGTCACTGGGTGGTTGAGGCTTAGAAGGTGGCTTCATTTTTGCTTGCTACTCTGACTTTGAGTCACTCTGACTGAGGCTGCCACTGTGTCATTGAAGTTTATAATAGTTGGGTCACAGAAATAGAGCAGAGTTCTAAGCGCCTGCCTAGAAAGTGCAAGGACCTGGGTTTGATCCCTTGTTCTGCATGCTGTGCCAATCCCACCCTGAGAGCACTGTGCCAGCCACTAAGACTGGGCATGGTGGTGCACACCTGTAATCCCAGCACTGGGGAGGCTGAGACAGGAGGATCACTAGGAGTCTGAGCTTCATAGTGAGACTCTGTACCAACACATAAAATTAAACAAAAAACATTTATAATAGCCAAGATAGCAAGATGAACACCATCCTCTGATACAGGATGCCATGAGATACCATATAGTGCATCCCCAAAATGAATTAATTAATTTTAATTCTTCTACAAAGGTATGCTTCCAGTGCATTAATGCCAACACAAGAACAGGAAAATATACTGCATGAGTTATGTGAACACCCATGCAGAATACACAGATGAACCCACAGGTGAATCAGTTATAGGTTTTTAAACTGTGCCGAGTTAGCCAGGCGTGGTGGCGCACGCCTGTAATCCCAGCACTCGGGAGGCTGAGGCAGGAGGATTGGTGCAAGTTCGAGACCAGCCTGGGCTACAAAAGTGAACTCAAGGCCAGCCTCAACTGCATAGCGAGACCCTGTCTCAAAAAGACCAAAAAAAAAAATAAATAAATAAAAAAAATAAATAAATAAAAAATAAAGTTTCAGAGGTGTCCCAAATTTCCTGGTCAAGGAGATTAGGGGACCTCAGAGGAAAGGGATGAATGAACTGCAGTGCGTCTAAGGAGAGTCACCCAGAGAAAAACATTCTCTCAGGCTTTCACAGAAAGCAAAATAGCCAAGCAATGGCCGTGACTTGTCCTGAAGGCTGACACTAACAACAGTTCTACAAAGTACATTCTATGGTCTCAAATTTAATCCTGAGGGGATTTGACCCTGG
>PVJA010013091.1:0-13518 GCA_004027025.1 Myocastor coypus
GTCTGGAGACTCCAAGGTGGTTCTTCTACAGAGGTTCCTGACTCTTGTGTTGGGGCTCTGGCTGCTAGCTTTTGTGAATCCTGGCGGATGTGGTGTGTTGGTGGAGATGGAGCTTTGGGATTGAGTAGTCCTCGTAGGCTCGTGGACCGGATCGATAGCCAAACGGGCTATTTGATGGGTTCAGTGCTGGAGCTTGGGCTGGAGGGGTTCGAAAAAAAAGGGGGGGGGGGCGGGGAAAGCGAAGGCAGTCCAAGGATCCTGACCCAGCCGGCGCGCGCGCTCACTTCCCAGCGGTGCGGTTTGGGCTGGGCTGGAACAGGAAATTAGTCGCGGGAACGCAGAGGCGGGGCAGAGGGGCGCAGGGGCTTACCCGCGGCGGGTGCCGAAATTTCGTCCTTGACTTCTATAAAAGTCAGCATTGTTTGCTCTCCTTATCAAGTTCTCTGCCCTACCTGGGGTCACCCACGAGAGACTGCTGACCAAGCTAGCCTCCTCTAGCATGTAGGACTTAGGAAAAGAACTTTGTAGGTGGCACAATCTATTTTCCAGAACACCTACCAGGTTTATGACACACTTCGTTTAACTGCCTTGGATCCATGTATTTATTGCTACTAAAACAATTTTTGTCCCCTCTCAGTCTTCAGTATTCATTTTAGCTTTGCTGGGATTATAAAACACTAAAGAAAGAAGATTTGTTTTGTCTTGGGGCTGGGGTCCTCCACTCCGAGAGGAGAAGGAAAAGGTCCTGCTAGAGTGTTGTGTCCTCTCATGCTTCTTCCTGTCACACAGAACCCCACCTCATTCTGCCTCTCTTCTTTCCCTTTCTTTAGTATTTTCTTATTGCTGCTGTGATGGGTCACTACAACCTGGCAACTTAAGCAACACTCTTTCTTTTCTATTTTTTTTTTATTTTTTTAAAGAGGGTACAAAACAAAGTAAAACCAGAAAAATTACAAATGATACAGAACTTCACTTAACAAAATAATTTCAATTTCACACTTGTAATACAAAGTGTTGTCTTCCAACCAGTTACTTATATTATCAGATAGAGGCATACAAAATGAGAAGATAAAAAGAAACCAAGAAGAGAAAAAGGACAAACAATTGAAAAAAAAGGAGACAAAATAAATTAAGTATTAATTATTCCTTTCCATAGACCAGCAGAAACCCACAGTGCAGTTGTCAAAAACATCCTGCTTATATACAAAGACTTATCTCTTTTGCCACTCCCTCACTTGTCCTTTTCAAATCAGTAATTTCTTCCTTTTGAGTAGGTTCATTCCCTTCTCTCAGAATCTCTTGTACCTTTCACATTTTATTTTCTTTTTCAGGTTCTCACACTAAGGAGACAATATGTTTGCACATACAGTTCAGATTTTTTTTTTTCACTCAAGAATATGGTCTTAGTTGCATCCACTTACCATAAAGACTCAAATTTATCCTGTTTTATAGATTAATAATATTCCATTGTGCAAAAATACCATGTCTTTTCTAGCTACTCCTCAGCTGATGGGCACCTGGGTTGTTTATAGGATTTATTTATGACAAGTTGTGCTACTATAAACATGGGTGTGCATATATTCCTGTGGTATATCTTCAGTTCTTCTGGAAAAATACCTAGTAGGGGAATAGCTGGCTTGAATAGAACTTCCAATCCTTAGCTTTTTAAAGAAACACCACACTGATTTCTATAGTCGTTGTACCAGTCTGCACTCCCACCAACAGTGGAGAAGTGTTCATTTTTCTCCATAGGCCCTCCAGTATTTGTTATTGGCTAACTTCTTGATGTTAGCCATTCTTGCTGGGGTGAGATAGAATTTCAGTGTTGTTTTAATTTCATTGTTCAAATAACCAATGATGTGGAATATTTTTTCATATATTTACTTGCCATTTGTAGCTTTACATCTGAAAAGTATATATTCATCACATATACCCATTTTTTGATTCGGTCTTTGAATTTTGGGGGGCTTATTTTTGGAGGGGGACTTATTTTTAAAAATTCTTTATATGTTCTAGATAAAAGGCTTTTGTTGGAGGAATAGTCAGCAATAAATTTTTCCCAGCTTGTTGGTTTTCCTTTTACTCTGTTGAAGATTTCCTTTGATTTGTAGAAATTTTCAAAAACTAGGGTCAGATCCTAGTTGTTGATCCTTTGAAGTATTTCCCTTGTAGTTTGGTTTTTGTTCATGAATTTTCTACCTACACCCGTGTCTTTACGTTTTCTACCTACATTTTCCTCCAGAATATTTAGTGTTTCTGTTTTGATGTTTAAATTTTTTATCTATTTTTACTGTAATTTAAGTACATGTTCATGTAATGTAGTGCATGATGTGACATGAGTGTTGTTTTAGCCTTTGGCATATGGAAAGCAAGTTTTTCTATTACCATTTATTAAAAAGGCTATCTTTCATTCAGTGAACATGTTTGGCCTTTTTATCAAAGATAAAGTGGCTGTGTGTTTGTAGTTGTATCTGTATCTTCTAATCTGTTTCATTGATCCTGTCTTTATGTCAGTACCATGCTGATTTTTTATCATAGTAAGTTTATGGTATAATTTTAGGTCAGGGATTGATTTTGATACCTGCTGCCTTTCCTTTGTTTCCCAGGATAAGTAACATAATTTCTTATTTTGCCATTCTGGAGATCAGAAGTTCTATTAGTTTGACTGGGCTAACACCAATGTGTTGTCAGGGATATGCCCTTTTAGAGCTTTCAGGACAGAGACTGCTTCCTGACTCTCCTCTTTTTAGAATTTTCCCAGATTTTTTGGCTCCTTCCTCCACTGACAAAGGCAGCAGTGGTAACTGCATTACTCTCACTCTTATTTTCTCTATCACATCTTTTCAAACTGACCCTCCTGCTTCTCTCTTTCACTTACAAGGGCTTTTGTGATTGCCCTGGCACCTGTGTAATGCAGGCTAATTTTCCCATCTCAAGGTAGCAGAAATCTACTACATCTCTTTGCCATGGAAGGTACAATATTCTCAGATTCCATGGTTTAGGACAGTTTGGAGTTAGGGACATTACACCACCTACCACACTTAGGCCTAAGTTTGCTCCTTAGGCCTAAGTTTTTCAAACAGAAAGTTATGCCTTATTTAAAATAAATTCAGAACACTTTGCTTCTAATAAGATTATTTTATCAAATAGATGTTCATGCTGTTTCAAAGACCTTGAAATTTTTCTGTACCTGTGTATGTACTGTTAGTTACCAATGGAAATATAAAATGTATTACTTACTATGAGTTGTGCTGGAAATAAGTGGAGAACCACCGTGAAACTGTCGTAATAGACTGCAGGATCCTCCATTCATTCTCAACATGGTTGCCAAAAAGTTCTTCCTAAATATGAATTAGACACGCCATTCTACTCAAAATCTCTTATGGCTCTCCACAGCTGATCCAGGCAGTCCCTGCTACCTTGATGTTCACATTCTCAAACAGAACTGAGCAACACGGACTACTTCAACACAGCCCTTGGGCAATGGCTGCTATGTGGATGCAACAACAGGAGGCACAGGCAAAGGGGAGAGATTTTTAAGCAGTTGAGGAGAGAAGGGAGTTTCTTTCTGTTGCTGAGTCTGGCATTCTTCACTATCCTTTCTTCATTTCCTTAATGCTGCCCCACCTTTTGAACAGTCCTAACATTCACCTCACTTTACACCTTTAAAGAATCTATTTTTGCTCAAGGCCTTAACTGGTAAAAATAGTTTACAAGAGTCTGAGGTTCTTCATATCTAACCTCTCTTCCTTCCAGATTGTCTACCATGATACTCCATTCATACTGCAATGAAATCCCAGAAGACTTCTCATGGTTTCCACAAATGTATATCATCTTCTTAGGACTTCACTATTCTATAACTGCAAGTGATCGCTCAGTGTGTGGTTTCCCATTCTTCCACAGTAATAAAGCTTTAGGTGGGCACATTGCTGTTTTTAAATTGAAATTTTAGACACCAAGAGATTTCTGAAAAAAAAAAGTTTTTATTGAATTGTTACAGGTGTTAGCCAAAAATAAGAGGCTGATTCTGGAATAAATTCCCTGGGCCACCAGCAGCATGGATAAATAGCAGTTGGAAAAATCTCTATTGTATCTAATAGACCAGAGTACTTTATAATGAAACACTGGGGAGAAAACAGCAGAAGTTGCTTACACTAAGCCCACACTGGCCACGGATAAGACAGGAAGGATATTTAGAAGAATAGAAAGTCTTGGGGTAGGAACATGGTCTATAACAAAAAAATCTTGCTGCTTCCTGGTTTGTTGGTTTTGCAAACAAAGTGCAATGTAGCATTTCAGAAATAATTTTCAGCATAGAGGGAACATAGAGCAGTTCTTTCTCTGTTTAGATCAACACTGAAGTTAAAATAAACTCTTATCTTTTCCTGCCCTCCATTTTCCAACCATTATCTTCACTGAGGGCATCTCAGAATTTTCTTTATCATTACGAAGAATAAGACCTCAAACTCCAGCTTCCCTTCTAGGAAGTGTGGCCAGTGCCTACACTTTGGCTAATGTAATGATACCTAAGAAGAAATTCTGAGGATGTAACAGAGTCTGGGGAGCTTCCCTAACAGCCTCCTGGAGCATCACCTCTGATTCTCTTTCTTCATCCCTTCTTTTATTCTGTGGCCTAAGATGTGAACCAGCTTGAACTACCAAAATGACAAGCTTCCCATGGAGTTGGTAGACTAACAAGTTGGAAGAAACTCGAGTCCTCCAAAATTTTATTTAACCAGCTCTAGACCAATACCTAAAATTTTAAGGACTCTTACATAAGAAAAGAACAAGCAACCTTTTTTAAAGTAATACATGTTGGCAGTACAAGATTACATTTATCATAGGCAGTTGTTTTGTGTACATAAATTAAGATAAAACGTAATTTTAATTTTTCATCCCCTATTGCTGTCATCCCTCCCTATTCTTCCAACTCTTGGACCCCTTCCCATTTGTGAAGGCTCTAGTTATGCTTTTTAACCCTTTAATTCTATTCTTCCTCCATCCCATTTCCTTCCCCATCCCCCTCCTTCATCCCTACCTTATTCCTTTTCCCATTTAAAAAAAGATCTCTCTGCTTCTCGTTATCTATCTTTTATTTTACTGTTTATTTCCATTTGGGGTTTTTCTTATGAGGGAAGCTGTGTGGTATTTAGCTCATGTGTCTGATTTACTGCACATAATATTGCAGTCTCAAATTGCATCCATTCACCTGGAAGTGCCTCAACTTTATCTTTATGGGAGGATAGTACTCCATTGTGTATGAATAAAACATTTTCTTTATCTGTTTATCTTGTGGGCACATAGGCTGTTGGCAAGGCTTAGCTAGTATAAACTATGATGTTATATACATGGATATGCCTGCATCCCTGACATAATTTTATCTTATTTCAATAAGATTTTATTGGTACATTTTAAATATACATAATGATCATATTCACCATAGAGAATTTGTACCTGTACACAATATAACTTTATTCATTTCCTTCCATTCCCCTACCATCCCTTCAACCCTCCTCCCTTTTGTATTTATAAAAGCTCTGTTCTCATTTTTCCTTATTTTCTCACTTTTTTTTTAAACTTTTCCCTTTTGGTCCGCTCTGTTTGTTTCCCTCCCTATTTGAACATTTTTTTCCCCGTTTGATAGTTCTTCATATACAATTTGGTTCCTTACTCTTGATTTCTCACACCGAAGAGAAAATGCAATATTTAAGCATGTGTCTGATTTAAATACATGTCCTTAATAATAGCCATTGTTTCTGGGGTGAGATGGAATCTCAATGTTGTTTTAATTTATGTTTATCTAATGACCAGTGTCAAACATTTTTTTCATATATATATATATATATGCATTTGCCATTTCTACTTCTTCATCTGAAAAGAGTCTACCTCAGATTTGCATTTTTGGATTGGGTCTTTAAATTTGGGTGATCTGATAGCTTTTAGTTCACTATATATTCTAGACAGCAGTCCTTTGAGAAACCGCTGTCACACATCCTTTCCCACACTGTGGGTTGTCTCTTCATGCTGCTGGTGGTTTCTCTTGCTGCACAAGAGCTTTTTAATAAGATGAGATCCCAGTTGTTGATTCTTTGTGATAGTTTCTGTGTGGTTGGAGTTTTATTTATAAAGTTTTTATTTACACCAATATCTTCAAGAGTTTGCCTGTCCTATCTTCCAACATATTTTAAATATCTAGACATTTCAACTAAATATCGTGAAAGTTCAGGGTGAAAGATAAGGGTCTAATTTTAATTTTTCGCAATGTAGAAAGCCAGTTTCCAGGCATAATTTATGAAGGAGTCTGTCTTTCTTAATGTATCTCGCACCTTTGTCAAAGACCAGGTGGCTGAGTATGTGTGGAACTGTTTCTGTATCTTCTAATCTGATCTATTGATCTTTGAGTCTGTATTTTGTTGTTGTTGTTGTTCTTATTGTTGTTTTGCAGTACAATACTGTTTTGTTTTGTTTTTGTTCTTAATTACAGTAGCTTCAGAGTATAATTTTGAGTCAGGAACTGTGATGCCCTCTGCTTCACCTTTGTTGCCCAGAATTGCCTTGGCTATTCTAGATCTCATTGGTTCCAAATGAATTTTAGAATTGTGTTCTGTAATTGTGAGATACTCTGCTGGAATTTTGATTAGGATTGCATTAGCTCTGTTTAGCAATTTCAGAAATATGGCCATTTCACTACCTTGGTTCTTTCTACCCATGAGCAAGGGGTATCTTTTGATTTTCTGACATCCTCTTCAATCTCCTTTTTCAGAGTCCTGTAGTTTTCAATGTAGAGGTTTTTTATTTCTTTCATTAGTTTGATTCCTTACTGTTTCATTTATTTGGATGCTATTATGAAAAGTGCTGTTCTCCTAGTTTCTCTCTCAGTTAGCTTGTTATTCCTTTACAGGAAGGCTGTTGATTTTTGAGTGATGAATTTGTGTCCAGCTATGCTACTAAATTTGGTTATTAAATCTGGGAATTTTCTGGTGGAGTGTTGGAGGCTTCTATGTAGAATACCATGTTGTGCACAAATAATGATAACTTAACTTCTTCTTTTGCTATGTTTATTCCTTTTATTTCTATTTTTTGTTCAATTGCTTTGGTTGATGCTTCCAGAGCTACATTAAGAGTGGTGACAATGTATGTCCTTGTCTTATTCCTGATTTTAGAATAAAAGTTTTTAGTTTCTGTTCAATAAGTATGGTGTGGGCTGCTAGTTATAGAAGGATTTTATCAGATTGAGATAATAAGCATACAATATTCTGCATTTTTTAAATCATGAATGTGTGCTAAGGGGGTTTGCAGGCTAACTCAGGGGTTTAAGTTCCTGCACAGGCAATCCCAGTCAGGCACAGGGGACAGTGGTTCAATACCCATACCCACCTGTAAGGCAACCTGAGCCAGAAAAAAAAAAAAAAAAGAATGGCTTCTGAGGGCCCGGGGGGATGGCTCAGTGTTCTAAAGTGCCTGCTTGGGAAAGCTTGGGGTGCTTCATGGACCATGGTTCGATCCCGGGCACCACATGCTGCATCAGCCCTGGCCTCGGGGCGGGCTGAGCCCGCCATAATAAAAATAAAATAAAATAAACAGAGGTTCTGAAACAAGAAAAAATAAATAAATAAATAAATAAATAAATAAATAAATAAAATAAAAAATTCTTTAAAAAAAAAGAATGGCTTCTGAACTTTGTCAAAAGCTTTTTCTGAATCTGTTGAGATGATCATGTGGTTTTTGTCCTTTTTTCTACTAACATGGTACATTACATTTATTGATTTATATATTTTGAATAATCTTTGCATCCCTGATATGACTCCTAGCTGGTCCTGGTATATAATCTCTCTGTATTCTATTTTCCAGGATCTTAATGAAGATTTCTGCATCTATGTGCACTAGGGAGATAGCCTGGTAATTCTCTTTCTTAGTTGGATTCTTCTCTGATTTTGGTACCAGTGTAATATTTATTCCTTTCAATTTCATTAAAGAGTTTGAGAAGTAGTGGAATAGATGGTCTCGGAATTTCTTACAGTTATGCAGTGACTCTGTCAGGGCTTCAGTTTTTCATAATTAGCAAAAAAAAATTTTTCTTTTTTAATTTATATTGTGGCTGGCTCAGCCTGTCCGAGGGATTGGGGGTGGGTCTGGTGCAGCATGTGGTGCTGGGGATCAAACTGCGGTCCCTTTGGTTGCCTAAGTTTGCCTAAGCAGGCACTTTATATCACTGATCCATCTCACTAGCCCTTAATTAGCAAGTTTTTAAATACATCTTTATTTTCATTGATTGGTACTCGTTTATTTAGGATTTTCACACTTTCTTGATTGAGCTTCAGTAATTCTTATATACTTGGGAATCTGTTCATTTCTTCTGCATTTTCCATCTTATTAAAGTATAAGTTCTTTAAGTAGATATAGATGATCTTCAGGGTTTTCACAGGGTCTGGTGTGACTTTACCCTTTTCGTTCCTAAGCATATGGATTTGAGTCTTTTCTTTCCTTTTTTTGATAAAGTTGGATAAGATAATTTTAAAATAATTTTAACTCCTTGGAGAAAATATTTAGAAAGAGAACAGTTGGTTTAGGTGGAATTTCTATTTTTAGGTTTTTTTGAGGAACAACCACACTGATTTCCATAGTGTTATGAGGAAGGATTCCTTTTCCTCACAGCCTTGCTATTATTTGTTATTATTTGATATTTTGATATGATCATTCTTTTTTTTTTTTTTCTTCAGAACTGGAGTTTGAACTCATGACCTTGCGCTTACCAGGCAGGCACTTGTGCGATGGAGCTATCTCCCCAGCCTCTAATCATTCTTTCTTGAGTAAGATGGTATCTTCCTTTTTTTTTTTTTTCCTGACTCAGCCCACTCTAAGGGTGGGGCTGACATGGCATGCAGTGGCAGGGATCGAAATGCAGTCCCCTAAGCCTGCTTAAGCTTGCCTAAGCAGGTGCTTTAGACCACTGACTGAGCTGTGTTCCAGTCCCTATATTTCTCTAATGGCAAGTGATGTTGAGCATTTTTTTTAGGTGTTTATTCCTTTTGGTTTCCTATTTTTTGATGTCTTTTGTTTTGGAGAGTCTTACTAATTTTTTTTCAAGATATATATATATATATATATATATATATATATATATATATATATATATATAATGTATTTAGTACAGAGTCTACAAGGTCTCACTACACAGATCAGACCTCCTAGTGATCTCCTGTTTTCAGCCTTCCCAGCACTGGGATTACAGGTGCATGCACCTCCACACCCAGTCTCAATCGCTGTCTCAGCGTGCCCTGGAGGTGGGCCAACATGGTCTGCCTAGGCAGTGTTTATATATTCTAGATGTTAGTCTTCTGTCTAAGGAAAGCCAGTAAATATTTTTCTCCATTCTAGAGATTGACTCTCCACTCTATTGATTGTTGGTTATTTCCTTCACTGTGCATATAGTTTTTAATTTGATATATATAATCCCATTTGTTGATTCTAAGTATTATTTCTTATACCATTGGTGTTTTTTGAGAAAGTTCTTGCCTATGGCTACTTCTTAAAGAGTTTTACCTATTTTAACCTCAAGTACGTTGTTTCTGTTTTAATATTTGCATTTCGATTTTAGTCTATTACATAGTGAGAGATACAGGTCTAAGTTCAACTGTCTGCGTGTATGTATCTAGTTCTCCCAGCACCACTTGTTAAGGAGGCTATCTTTCCTGCAGAGTATGCGTTTCACCTCTTTGTCACAGACAAAGGAACCGAATGTGCCTAGGGGTGTTCCTGCTTCCTCTATTCTATTCCACTGACCTTCGTGTCTATTTCTGATCTGGTAACTTTTTGTTTTTATCCTTATAGTTCTATAATGTCACTGTAGATATTGGATTTATACTCCCTGCTTTGTTTTTGTTACCTAGGGTTGATTTCACTCTTCTGGTTCTGTATGAATTTCAGGATTGTTTTCTCTAGATCTGCAAGGAAAGTGATTGATTTATTTTTGGTGAAATCTACATAATGATTCTAGGAATGCGGCCATTTTGACTGCCTTGCTTCTGCCTACACAAGGGCATGAGGTACCTTTGCACTTTCTAACATCTTCTTCAATTTCCTTTTTCAGACTGATGCGATTTTCATTGCAGAGGTCCTTCGCTTCTTTGATTAATTCCCAGGTATTTATTTTTTCTTGATACAATTATGAATGGTACCGTTTTTCTAATTTCTTTCTCAGTGACTTCATTCATGTATAAAAATGCTACTGAGGGACCAGTGAGATAGCTCAGTGGTCTAAAATGCCTGCATAGGCAAGCTTAGGGCAAACTGAGCCAGCCACACACACACACACACACACACACACACACACACAAAGCTATTGATTTTGTATCCTACTACGTTGCTGAACTTGGCTATTAATCCTAGGAGTCCTTTGGTGGAGCTATTTCATGTCTTATAAATGGCGGAGCATCTCATCTACAAATAACACTTCGACTTTGTCCTTTCCTATATGTATCTCTTTTACTTTTCTGTCTTCCCTAATTGCTTAAGCTAAAGTTCTGAGCACTGTGCCTGTTATTACAAGGCTGAAAAATGCAAAAGTTATAGGATCATAGAGGTCCCCACTTGGATTTGCAAGGAAGGCCTGAGAAGCTGGGAAAGCACATGACAGATTCAGAGTCCCTGACAGAAGACTCTAGAATGAATGGTGGGGATGATACTTTGGGAGTGAGGTCGAGGTTTCAGAGAAAACGCCTGGATGTTGGAGATACCAGGAACATAGAACATCAGCTGAGGAAAACTACAGGCAATGCACAGTGGTAGCCCAACAGAGAGACCAAGGGGCCTTCAGGCAGCAATACGATAGGGCTGTTGGTTATCCAAGCCCTCTGGAATTCACATCTTGTCACCATGTGCCCCACTGCATTTGGATAGAACTGCAGGACTTAATGCTTACCCTTACAGTTTCAGTCTTGGTTCAGTCTGGTCCTTTTCTATCCCTCTATTCCCCACTTTGGAATAGGAATGTTTATCCTATACCACTGTATTTTTGGAATATGTAGCTTGCTTATCTTTTATTTTTACAGGGATTCATAGATAAGTGTTTTTTTTAGTCTCAGCAGAGATTTGTACTGAGATTTTTTGATCAATGCTGGAACTTCTGAGATATTGAGGAAGGGATTATTGCATTTTTCTATCATAAGCAAGATAGTTATATCATGGTTAAGTGGAAGTCTGGCCTTGTTACTGTGTTTACTTAGAGATCAAGTATAGTTTGAGGTGATGTTTTAAGTGTCAGATTCATAATGGATAGACTTGCATCAGTTAATCTTAGTTGCCAACTTTCTTGGATTAAGAGGTTCCTGAAGAGCCGATCAGATTATGGGGTGCTGTATTCTCCAGTGAACTAATGCACTATTGTTCACAGTGGTTTGTGTAGTTAGGATGTGGGGCCTGGTCGTAGACAGCCACCGGGCACATGCTTTGTAGGTTCCATCTCCGTCCATAGCTGTTCCTCTCTGCTCTGCTTCCTGGCCACCAGGAATGGAGCAGCTGTTCTCCACCTAGCCCTTCTGGTGAGATGTTTTGCTTTGGAGCTGGCTAACATGGACTGAAGCCTCTGAAGCAGAGAGCCCCAAGCCATCCCTAACTCCTTTAAGTTAATGGGTGTTCTCTCTCAGCAACAGGAAATATGATTTATGCAAAGTGACATTCTTACAACATCACCATCTCTTGTGGTGTGAGTCTAAAATGACTCCTGAAGCTTCATGCTAGTGAAGGATGGGTCACTGTGGGCATGACCTGGAGAGGTAGGCCTTCTGTCCCTGATGCACTCTTGACTCTGTGCTTCCTGGATGCAGGGAGGTGCACAGCTATCTTCTGACATGCCTCTGACACTTCTGGCCTGGAGAGAGCTGATGAAAGACTGAAACCACCACACAGTGTGTGCCAAGATAAACTTCCCCTTTAAGGTGTGGGTGTCACTATTCAGTTATGGGTGTGGATGTTCCAGCAAGAAGGAAAGCACGTAGACACCATCACACTGACCACATGCCACACAGCTGAGCCCAAGAATGCTGAATTCTGACCTACTATACTACCAGAAGGCACTGGGAAATATGTGGTTTGATTCTTAGGGAAATGGGCTTGGATTCTCAGATGCTGACAGCTCTTTTTTGTTTGTTCGTTTGTTTGCTTGTTTTTGTCTTTTTGAGACAGGGTCTCACTATGCAGCTCAGGCTGGCCTTGGGCTCACTTTTGTAGCCCAGGTTTGTTGTATGGTGTGATCCAGAGCCAAAAGAAATGACAAGAAGACCCGATGAATGTAGCTTCAAAGGTCTCACTGAGATCTGTCTCTCTGGAAGTGAGCTCAGAACTCTAGAAGCATCTCCTTTTTATTTAGGTCATACAATAGAAGATTTACAGGGAGGAGAGGGGATAATCACCAACGTCTCAAGTAAGGGTGGAGACATCGCTCAGGATCAGCTGTTACACCTTTTTAAATCCTAGTTTTCTAAAATCCCTAAGTAACAGATTACAACCCACCCTAAGCTTTGTTTATTGTTATTTGCTTCTTAGTTTCTTATCTCTACACACATTGATCTTGAACTTGCACCATCCTCCTACCTCAGCCTCTCAAACTGAGAGCTCTTTGGACTCTAGCATTCTGTAATTTAACTCAGTAGCATCTTCCCAAAGTGTGGCACACACAGGTGTGAAAGAGGCAAAGAGAATAGATCTTTTGACAGTGACAGGTCACCGAATTGGTCATAACACTCTTGACAAAAATGCATCAGAGATATCCTAACTGGAGCCTAGATCTTTCTAAGTTACTGACGAAAAATTGTCAGAATGTCATAACAAAGTTTATATTGTAAATAAGTAGTTCTAGAAGCCTTTATTCAGTTTCTCATAAAATTCAGCATAGTCATAGTATCACATTTTAAATCAAGCACAGGAATGTGTGTGTCACCCATGTATCTATAGCATATATTTCTATGAGACTCGTTCAGTTCAATGGGGGAAATACAACCAAGGAATGTGAAAAATTAAACATATGGGAAAATTCATAGTTTATACCAGAAAATTTAATTCTAATGTGAATAAGGGAACTATGCTGTGGTTGGAGATTTTAGCTTCATATCCAGTGATGTACAGACTAACTCATCTCAGTGCAGTTCCAGTTGCACAGGAGATGCATTCTGAGGCAGCCGGGTGGTGCATGCAATCTCAGAATGAACGAATTCACATCGCAGAGCTGCTTAGGAGGCTGCCAGCCTCTGTGGAGATTTGTCTGAAAACATGAAGGAGATATTTGAGAATAGAGAAGAGGCATTGGGCCTAGAAGGAAGCTTTACAAGTCTGAAACTCACTTCTGTGGGTTCTAAAAATAAGTGCTAAGTGGCCACTCTGTTAGAAATAAGCCACAATGTTAAGCTTTTCATTTAGGAAACTTTAAAGTGTTAAAAAAAAATTTTTTTCTGTGATCTTAATAATAAGAAGAAAGAAACCCCAAAACCTGCAGAAACTGGAGATGCAAGAACTCAGAGTTTG
>PVJA010013091.1:13618-24958 GCA_004027025.1 Myocastor coypus
GCTGGCACAGCATGTGGTGCCGGGGATCGAACCGCGGTCCCTGAAGCTGCCCAAGCTTTCCCAAGCAGGGGCTTTAGACCACTGAGCCATCCCACCGAGCCCCTTCATCCATGTTTTAACCAGTGCTTTTATCAAAGAAATATTATAAAAGTATTCTTTTGAGGTAAAAACAACTCAAACAAGCCGGGCATGGTGGCTCGTGCCTGTAAACCCAGCACTTGGGAGGCTGAGGGAGGAGGATCGGTGTGAGTTCAAGACCATCCTGGGCTACAAAAGTGAGCTCAAGGCCTGCCTGAACTGCATAGCGAGACCCTGTCTCAAAAAGACAATAAAAATAAAAATAAAAATAACTCAAACATACACCATTGTTGATACAGACTGGAAAAGGAAACATAGAACAAAGAGTGAATGGAAATGTTATAGATTCAGTTGTGTCTAAACCAAAAATTATCAGTTGAAGCTCTAACCCAAAATATGACTATATTTGGGGAAAAGAAGATCTTTAAAGAGATAATTAAGGTTAGGGCCAGGAAGATAGATCTAAGCACTTGCTTAGGCAAGCAGAGGAGGCAGGGTTCGATCCCTGGCACCACATGCTATACTGGTCCTGGCCTGGGGTACACTGAGCCAGCAATGGAGTCCAGGTGTGCTGGTGCACACCTGTAATCCCAGCACTAGGGAGGCAGAAAACAGGAGGATCACTAGGGGTCTGAGCCATGTAGTGAGACTCTGCTGTCTCTCTCTCTCTCTCTCTCTCCTTTCTAACAAAAAAGGATAATTAAGGTTATAAGAGCTCTCAAGATGGAGCCTAATCCAATCACACTAGTAAGTAGAAGGAGAAGGAAAGGAGAAAGAAGGAAGAGAAGGAGGAGGGGAAGAAGGAGAAGAAGGAAAAAGGAGAAAGAAGATGAGGAGGAGGAGGAGAAGAAGATGAAGATGATGATGATGATGATGGAGGAGAAGGAGGAGGAGGACCAGGACCAGAGCCAGAGCCAGAGCCAGAACGAGAATCAGAACCAGCACGAGGATGGCTATGCATGATGGAAAGCCACATGAGGCTACAGTGAAAAGGTGGCCATCACCCTCCCTGACCAAAGATGCACGCCTCTGGAGAAATTGATCTTGCCACCACCTTGATCTGACTTCCAATCTGCGGAATTATAAGAAAATGAAACTGTTGTTTAAGCACCTCAGTTTGCTTCACAGCAGTTTGCCAGGCAACCTAAGTGGGATACAGGAAGCTACATTTATTTGTTGACCACGAAGTGGCAAGCATGGACATAACACTTTACACATGCCATTAAATCCTCACAGTAGACCCATCAGGTAAGGAAAAGTCAGGGAAAATCAAGTTCACAGCAAAGCAACTGGCTCAAGGTCAGACAGTGCTGCACTGTGAACCTCAAGTGTGCATTTGATTTCAAGACTCACACATTTCTCACTGGGTTCAGTCCCTGGTACTGCCCTAGAACCCCAGCCAGCCATAGAAACTGGGTATAGTGGCACATGCCTGTAATTCCAGCACTGGAGAGGCTGAGACAGGAGAATCACTGAATTCTCAGCTGTATAGTGAAACCCTATACCAAATAAATAAAATATTTAAAAATTTTAATGAAAAATAAAAAAGAATTACCAGAATAGAATTCTCTGCAGTTTCTGCCATATTTATTAGCTACATTCAATAGAATAACACGTCAGTACCAATTAGTTATGAAAGATGTATAACTACTCCTGAATACTTAATGTTTTTTTTAATATGGAATTCTGCTTACTGTATTCTCACCAAGTTGTGTGCTACTATAGTCATTTTTGACTACTGAGAATTTTTTGCAGGGAATTGGACAAATACCAGGTATTCTCCAACTATGTCTCCTGAGCTGTCTAATTAATTTCACTGAGAAAGATACTCACTTGTATGAGCTAGACCTCTGGTTTTTCAACATCAAGAAATATTCTTTCTGTGTGTATGTCATATCCCTGAAGGTATGGATTTACTAGAACATTTCACAAGCAGTCAGGAATATAATTTGATTCTATGTGATATTTTTGAGAGCCTGTTTTTAAATTTCTTTTTCACTACTTTAATAATGCAGTGATTCAGAAGCATGCAAAGCTTTGAACACCGATTTTAGTTTCTTTAGGGAAAAAAAAAAGGATTATTAGCTAGTTTCCAGACTCTTTTTCCAGGGAAAAAAAGGAGCAACTGGAAGGCAGAAAATTGTAAAAATCAACAGACTCCATTCCGTAGCCACGCTCTCCATCAGGTATCCAGCGGCTGAGCTGAAATCCACCGCAGCAGTTCATTAATGGCCAGCGCGCATGGGAACACTCAGTTGATTCCAGTCAGCGTGGCTATGGGAACGACACAGGGCAGAACAGAGGAGGAGAATGTCACTTGGATTTCCCGTGGAAGAGCTTCATCTCTGCTAATTTTCCTGTGGCTGCTCTTCAGAGAAGCTTCGGCGATTCTCTTCAGCTACACTTGATCTTTGCCTCCACCAAGGATGGCGCTGTTCTCTTTAGAGCTCTGGTCTTCGCCTTCACCCTGAACACTCCTGAACACTGTCTCCTGGCTCTTTTTCTTTAATCCTTCTCGACATTTATTTATTTATTTATTTATTTATCTGTTTGTTTGTTTTGTGGCACCAGGGATGAAAGTCAGGACCTTGTGCTTGCCAGGCAAGCGCTTATTCCACAGAGCTATCTCCCTGGCCTCTCCTGGTTCTTGACACTTATTCTTTGTCTTCCTGCACTGGCCTTTTGGTCTGCAGATGCAGAGTCCAGCCTCCCATCCTGGCTCTTGGGCTTTCGTGTGCAGACTCTTGGGTAATTCCTGTAGATTCCTGGGCCTCCTAATATACCTTGTATGGGACATAGCCCTGGGTCCCAGGTCCTTGGTGGATTCTTCAGCTCTCTAGTGCACGGACAGATCTCTAGTACCCTTCTACACTGGAATTCGTGGGGAAATATAGTAAGCTACACGTGTAAATTGCCACGTCCTGCAGTAAATCTGTTGTCTAGCAAGTGCTGCCTACAACCTGCACCTTCTGTATCGCTAGCCCCAGCGAGAACCTCCACAGCAGGGCCCCAGGCAGGACAGTGAAGTCCGCTGGAGACAAGCAAGTAGGCCACTGTGCAGAGGAGCTCTTCTGTCCCATTCTAGTTCTTTGTCAAAAGCAAACAAATGCAAAGTGAACATGGCTCCTAGAAAAGATCCTTCACAGCACCTACACATAAAGCAGGCTCTACCCAAGGAACAAATCTATGTGAAGGCCACCAAGTTGGGTACTTTTAAAAGGCCGATTTTGTGGCACACAAAGTATAGTCCTTAATATTAAAACTTAGATTGAGGAAAAAATCTGCAATAAGAAATAGTGAGTTAATGAGACCCTGTCTCAAATCAATCAATCAATCAATCCAGGTAGCTCTGGATTTAGTACAGTACAAAGACTCTGGGTTCAATCCCTAGTATCAGGGAAAAGACAACAAAGAGACTACATTTTAGATACACAAAGAAGGAAAAGAAATATATAAATGTAGGGACAGACAGATAAGACTTGTAGATAGGATTTGGTTAGAGAACTGGGCCCATTAAGAAATAAAAGAGAAATATAGCATGAAGCCAAACTGACAGTGCATAGCTCAAGTGCAACACAGGTCTCTGGAAAGCTGTTGCTGTCCTTCCTAAATTCCTCTTTATGCAGATTACCTCCCCTGATATGAGTTACTGGATTTCTCCCTTAGTCCACCTAACCCAAGCCCCTAGCAACAAGCCTAATGACCAGTGAAGTGTTGATCTGGGAGCCGAGAGAGACAGGAGTCCAATACTGTAATATTGAGATTGCTGGCCAACACTCAGCAGTGTCCCAGCTCTGGGCTCCCTCATCCTCCAGAGTGGCTTTGTACTGCTTCCTCTTGCACTATCCACGATAAAGTTTCTTTTGCTTTGCATTGTAGAGGAGTCTGCTGACTTCTCTTCCTCTTCCTATGACAAACATAAGCCTGGCAAGTATGGGAACCCCTAGATCCCAAACCCACAAGTAAGGGAAGAGGAAGGACATGGACGTGCACAAAGAATCTGAAAGCACCAACTAAGAGACTGCCTCAGTCTGAAGAAAACAGGCTGGTTCAGCAGCCCCGTGTCTGCAGGTAGGACATGCCATACATCACGGTCACAGATACAAGTCCTACCAAACATCAGGGAATTTCTATTCCCAACAACCAAAGAATATCTTTGATCCTAAAGTAGCCATAAAATGGCAAGATACCCAAGACTTAACTTAATATCATCGACTACTGCCCAAGGGGTGAGAGGAAAACCCTTTGTTGTGATCTAGATCCTACATGTCTCTCAAAGTTTATATGTTGAATGTTTGTTCCCCAGGTGACAGTGCTGTTTGGAGGCCGCAGAAACTCTCAGGTGTGAGTCTAACTAGAAGAAACCGATTATGAATATCTGACTAACACATTCTCTTCAGTTTGTGCTATATATGTATTATCTGTTTCCCATGACTATAATGAAATACTCAAGGCTGGATAACTTTATCCTTTAAAAGTTTATTTAGCTTACATTTCCTGAGGTTCAAGGGCACCATACCAGTATTAGCTCAGCTCTGACGAGGACATCATGGCAGATAGGATCACAAGAACAGAGAAAGCATGAAAGAGAGAGACAGAGACAGAGAGACAGAGAGATAGAAACAGACAGACAGACAGACAGACAGACAATCACATGGCCCTAGCAAAATAAGACCTGGTTCTACCCTCTAAAGTTATACTACCTTCCAATATCACCATAATGAGGCACAGTCTCCAAGTATATGAATTCTTGGGTGACAATCCAGACCCAAGCTGTAGCACTACATGATGACAGCCTGTTCTTTGCGCTTGATCTATGCCTCTACTTGGTCAAATTGCCCAACTCATGACACTGTGACAACCCAGAGAGGAAACCCCATTGTATTTCATTTAGAAGTGAATCACATGTATGACCTTTTTGGAGTCAACTTCAATAATAACTCTAGCTTCACTAGTTAGCCTTGTCCTCCTTGTGCCTCAGTCATTTGGTTCCACGTCTCAGTCCCCAGTCCTTGAGCCAAGGGACAAGCTGGTTCCCAAGCAGAACTGACAGAAAGCATGCCCAGGTTTACAAATGGTGGATGCTGCCCCTCTGTTCCCAAGCTTTTGTTGTTATTGTTGTCGTTTTGGTATTGGGAATCAAACTCAAGACCTTGTGCTTGCCAGGTAAATACTGATGCTGCTGAGTTATACCCCTGGCCATCTTCCCAAGCTTGAAAGTCTGTCACAAGTCTCTAGGTCCAAGGCCTAAGTCAAGTTTAGCAAGCATAGTGCCTGTCAAATACATTCCTTTTAAGATCATTGCTATCCCCTGAGTCATTTTAAATATTTCCCTTCAAATATTCCTATCTCTTCTAACCCAAGACATCAATTCTTGTATCTTGCTGATCTTAAGCAATCAATTTCCAAGAAATATGCCCAGGAGGAAACTGAAATTACATTTAGAAGTACAATGTCTAGGGCTAGCATGTAGCCTGGCTATTTAAAGGCCTTGAGTTCAATCCCAGTATAAAAAATAAAAAAGGAGAAGTGCATGTGGAATTGTTATAAGGTATGGGAGGACGGATATAAAGCTGGAAGAAGGAGCTCCAGAAGAGCTGATACTTTGTTCTGCTTTTAGAATGTATATCTTTATAGTTAAAAAAAATCCCAAGGAATGCTTGATAAGTAGAGAAATTTTTAATTGCATGAAATAATTCTTTCCCAGAGCAAAGAAGGGTACAAGACCACAAATCATTTAAGAGGATTGAATTAATCCCCAAAGCCTTCATATTTGAGTCTGCTTGTCTCAAAAAATAATACTCTATGCAATATTTAAGATGTATTTAAAAGAAAGGGAATGTAAAGGATAACAGTGTCCCTTTTACCCAAAAAAAAAAAAAAAAAAAAAAGAGAACATTGTCCATAGTGAATGTGCCCCAGTCACCCTGTCCTGGTGAAAAACAATAGTGAAATACTAATAATTTTAAGACAAGTGCTTGTCATCTGGGACAACACAGTCATTATTGTAAGAGCTATCCTATGTTCCCTGGAAGGGAATTTCAGAAAATACTTATCAGGGAAGCAGAGAGATTTGAGAACAGCCTCAGGATGATGTTGACCACCCTGGGTTAGCCCTGCCCTGTGCTTGGTGAGCAGCAGACCCTGGTAGCTGCGCAGTGGTTAGCTGTGCTTCACCGGCATGCACTCTCCAGCACAGGGGCATCTGCTCTGTCTATGGCAAGGAAGACTCTGCTATCACCCACTCACCTCCATACCTGAGGATAGGCCATCTGAGCACCATCCCACTGGCCCTGTGATCCTACCCTTGAATGACACTGTTCTTTCCTAAAAGCCATAAAACAAAGGAAGCAGATCATTGGTGGACAAAATCTTTTGTTCTTACTTATTTTTCATTAACACTTGAAACTAGATTTTTCCTCAGCATACTGTTACATTTTGCAAGATCAAGTACCATACACAGGTCTTTGGAAATTAATGCTGGAATAAAGAATCTGTGTATTCTGTATACCTGGTTAGTAGTGACAGTGTGAATTTTATCTTCTTTTCTTCAGCAGTGTTGATGAAGCTCAAGTTGATTTTATGTAAGTAAATTAAAGAACACACACAGAGGGAATAAAGATAAGAACCTTAAACTGAACTTTTTCCAAATTAGTGACCATATATTCTTCATCTATCACCAATTAGTATTTGGGCTCTTGTTTGATTTACTGAAAGAAAAGGATGTTATATCAGCTAAGTATGTGCAAATGCTTGTAGGTCAGTACCCCATATGAATGCTTACAGTCCCTTCATATTGGCAGACTATGACACAGAAACTATCTAACAGCAGGCATAGTGCTGCCCATCAGCAGTATCAGGCATCCACACACCAGAGCCACTGTTCTTTCTTTTGACCACTTACTAAAGAGAGAGTGCTCTCTGGATTCATCCCACCCATCCATCAAGGCTGGAAATGGCTTACTGACCAAAACACCAAAACAGATCCTGAAGTTTCTCCCTGATGTCATTTATATGTTATTTCCAATTTTAAAAATGAAATATGATTAAAAACATCAGTTGAATACTAAAATATATATGCTACCTAAAATCATAATATATGACATATAAAACTATTTGTGTCATAGGGGCTGGGGAGATAGCTCCATGGCACAAGTGCCTGCCTGGCAAGTACAAGGTCATGAGTTCAAACCCCAGTCCTAAAAAAAAAAAAAAAAAAAAAAAAAAAACTGTATCATAATATTTTATGTAATTTACCAAAAAATCATCTTAGATATAACCAAATAATCATAAATTTAAGACAACAATTATGTTTTCAGAATGGGCCTGCCATTGAACTTCCCTCCCTGCCCCCAACCTCCCTACCCCCAATTGGGTGGGGATGATTTTCCACCCCGGTTCCAAGTATTTACCTCTGAGGCCATTTTCATTACACGTCTTTGATCCACATCTCAGTCTCAGTTTTCTCCACATTTCATGCAGTTGTGGTCATCACAGTCCCAACAAAGCAGGTAGCATTTAAGAGCCATAATTCTTTAGTCTTTATTTTATAGACAGAAAAAATTAGGCCAGGGATGCTATGACTTGCCCAAGATCCTGTTAGTCAGCAGTGAAATCAGAGCCGAGATTCCAAAATCTTAGCTGCAACACAGCATTTTTCTAATGAAGAATGAACAGTACTAATTAGGATAATACATATGAAGGGTCAAAAGGAGACATCCACCCCCTCAGCCTCACCTCCTCTTTGCATCACACCTCTTACTAAACACATAATGCCTTTGCTTGAGATGGTTCCTCTGATGCCTAAGGATTGACTCTCGCTAGCCACAAATGTCTAGTTGAAGCCTGAAGTCCTATGGGTTTGTGCTGTGTTTGAATTTGCCATAGTTTCTCCTCAATCCTGTTAGCATATTAGGCCAACTGAAGCTAGAAAAAGAGAAAATTAGCTATGAGACTACAAAGGCGTTGGTTCAGTAATTGCTTTCATGTAATTAGCATCAGGCCTTTATGGCCAGTGATGATTAATTCCATTTTCTCCTGCTACAACTTGTTTAAAATACTTTTCTTACATAATCACCTGTTAAAACTCTTCTGATTAAAAAAATGCTGAGACAACATATAAACATAAATGGAAATTTTTAGTGATTTCCACAGAGGGAGGTTAACCTCTGAACCCAGTTTTACATTTTCCTTGGACTGGCACCCGTGAGACAAAAATGACAACAAACGAAGAAATATTGTTCTGTCAGAATGAATATGACTGTCCTTACCCACTGTTCAGGCATCCTTAGGATCTAGTGACCATAGCTGCCCTTGTCATTGCTCCAGTGCCAAGCAGTTGGTTGAGCCCCATAACTGGGATAGTCACAACCCACAGCTTGTTCATAAGATGGGCTGATTAAATTGGAGGAAGAGGTGTTCCCTGTTCTGGTTTATTTTTATTATATTTTGTGCCAGTGCAAATGATAGTGTAGCCCCTACATCAGGCTCCGAGCTGCCCCTTTGAG
The DNA here is from genome assembly GCA_004027025.1 of Myocastor coypus. Lineage (NCBI taxonomy): Eukaryota > Metazoa > Chordata > Mammalia > Rodentia > Myocastoridae > Myocastor > Myocastor coypus. The sequence goes on from PVJA010013091.1 coordinate 22,204, forward strand.
CTACTGCAGTTTTACAAGACTCAGTGATTCTGAGGAGCCGGGTCCTGCGCTGCTTGGCCCCATCCCTCAAATGCCGTGCGCATGTGTGGTGGTGGCAGCTCTCCCTGGATGGCAGTGCACACATGGCTTCAGAAGAAACCTGCGGGCTGCCAGAGAACAGATTTGGAGCTTATAGTTCCTGCTCTAAGGCTATGTTCTCATCTCAATGAAAGGATTAAGAAAATATTTTGTGCCAGTCTCATCAGATTATTATTATTTGCTCATGCATGTAGTACAGGGCCTACAATGTTTCACTGCACAGATCAGACTCATGGTGATTCTCCCATTTGAAGCCTTGCAAGGATTGGGATTACAGATGTAGGCCACCATGGTATGTGGTTCATCAGACTATTTTGTGGAATCAAAAATAAATCCAGTCTTTTTCAACTTGGGAAACTGGTATTTCCACACATGTTCCATGTGCATTAAAGATTGCCTGTGGGGCTGAGGCTATGGCTGAGTGTAGACTGCATGCTTAAGGTGCGTGTGGTCCTGGGCTGTCTCCTAGACATCACATGCCATGTCCATTACAGCCTCAGCTTCGGACATTGCCAGCTAATCATCTGGGCAGAGGGGAAAGGTGACCCAGGAAATCACACACGGAACTTTAAAACATCTGCTTGGGCACCTCTGCTCAGACTTCATTGGCCAAAGCCCCTCCTGTGATTAGTGGGGATCTTTTTATTGGGGAGGAGAGGTATAAATCTCCATGAAACAAGACTAACAGATATATATTAATATTATGGCCTGCTCAGCCTGCTCTGGGGGTGGGTTTGGTGCAGCATGTGTTGCTGGGGATTGAACCACAGTCCCTGTGGCTGCCTAAGCTTGCCTAAGCAGGTGCTTTAGACCACTAAGCCATCTCATCAGCCCTTAAGGTTTTTTGTTTTGCTCTGTTTTGTTTCTGCGGAACTGAGGATCGAACTCAGGACCTTGAACTTGCCAGGCAGGCACTTGTGCCCCCAAGCTATCTCCCTGGTCCCAAATATTTTGTGGACAATAAAACAATCAGTAATACTAAGTGAATGTTGCACTGTGGTTTGCAACATTTTAGCTCAAAAGAAATTTGAAAGGCCAGAGACCATCAAGCCTGCCCCTTCTTCTTTTTTTAAATTAATTAATTTAGTTTTTATTATGGCTGGCTCAGCCTTCCCTGGGGGCTGGGCTAGCACAGCATGTGGTGCCAGGGATTGAACCATGGTCCCTCCCGCCACCTGAGCGTTCCTAAGCAGGCGCTTTAGACCACTGAGCCATCTTGCCAGCTCCAAGCCTGCCCCTTCTTAGCTATCACCAAAATCACCATTTACCTGATACTTGGCCTCTTTAAATTAATCCCAGCACTTGGGAGGCTGAGGCAGGAGGATCATTGTGAGTTCGAGACCAGCCTGGGCTACAAAAGTGAGCTCAAAGCCAGCCTGAGCTGCACAGTGAGACCGTCTCAAAAAAGCAAAAATAATAATAATAATAATAAAATAAAAAATAAATAAATTACATCTATTTAGGCTAAGTTTATTCCCTTTATAATAATATATACAACCTAATTTACATGTATGCTCACTTGAAAAAATATATATAACCTATTATACATATTATTTGGAGCCATATTGAATAATATATAATAATAATATTGTATACATATATAGTATTGTATATTATATAATATTGAATAATTATATAATTGATAATAATAGTATTACCAAATAATTGAAATGAGTCTTAACCTGATATCTGATTCCTGTTCATAGCAGGATTAACCACAATAAATAAGAGAAAGAGGCCAGCCAGGTAGCTCAGCAGATTAAAGTGCTTACATAGGCAGAGGCAGGAACAGGGATCAATCCCTCACATGCACTGAAATGGTGATTACACACCTGTAATTCCAGCACTTGGGAGACTGAAGACAGGAGGATCACTAAGAGTCTGATGTATGTAGTGAGACCCTGTAGATCCTGTACTAAGTACATGAAAAAAGACAAAGAGAAGGAAGAATGCCAAGTATCCACCTACAGACAAACAGATAACCAAAATGTGGACCATGTATACAACACAATATTGAGCCTTCAAGAGGAAGTTTTGACCATGCTGCACCACAGTCGAACCTTAAAGGCCTTATGCCAAGAGAAGTAAGTGAGACTCAAAAGTTAGATACTACATGGACTCTCTTAGCTGAGCTTTCTAAAGTAGTCAAACTATAGAGCCAGAAAGTAGAGTAGTGGTCCCAGTACTGGGAAAGACGGAAATGGGGTTTTGTGATATAGAATTCGAGAGAGAGAGAGAGAGAGAGAGAGAGGAGAGAGACAGACAGAGATGGAGAGAGAGACTAACACATTGCTTAACTTTTGTGTTTTTAATGGACATTTAAGTTGGTTTCCAACTTTTTATATGTCCTTGCAGTTACATGCAATATCATTCTACATTGGATAGTGACAACTCTATGTGGGATGACAAGAAGTGGGTTTTGGAACATCCAATCTGTGTCTTCGGCGCTGCAGTTGTGTTGCCACATTGCTCTACAGAAAGTTGAGCCATCTGCAAGACAGGAAATCATCATTCCTCTACCCCTCAGCAACACCTGCTAACGTGGGTCTCTAAGTTTTGCCAGGCTGATGGCTGGACCTGGCATCTCATTTCCTCTTTACTTTGCATTTCTCTGATTGCTATAGACCCCGGGGGGTCTTTTCACTTAGCTCTTTCCACTTAGTCTCTCATCATTTGT
>PVJA010013091.1:25058-50601 GCA_004027025.1 Myocastor coypus
TTTTTTTTTTTTTTTTTTTTTTTTTTTTTTTTTTTTTTTTTTTTTTTTTTTTTTTTTTGTCGGACCAGGGTTCAAACTCATGACCTTGCACTTGCCCAGCAGGCACTTGTGCCTCGGAGCTATCTCCCCAGCCCCGCACCTTCTGTTTTTAATGTTATTTATTAGACTTCTTACTGGTACCACATCATTTAATTTCTATATACATAAAGGGCTGTTTCTAGACTCTGTATCATGTTTCTTCGATATTTGCTTATCCTTTTCCTTTATATCACATTTTTAAATTATGAAACCTAGAGGGTAGTCTTCTATTCCAAAACAGATGTGGCAAGACTAGTTTCTTTTAAAAGGAATGTTTTAAAATACTTACCTTGTGTTGGGGAGGACCTTTTGACAGCACCAATATTGCAAAGAATTTATAGATTAATTTAGTGACAATCAAGGGTAGCATCAGGCACCTATAGTTGCAGCTACTTGGGGGAGGATACTGTGAGTGCAGAAATTTAAGGTCAAGCTGGGCACTGCAATGAGACCCTATCTCTTAAAAAAAAGACTAACTTGGAGGCAACTGATGTTTTTAAAGATATTGAATCATTCAAACTAGAAACATTGTATAACTCTCCATTGTGTCAGATATATATATATATATGTATAGCCTTTTGTAAGTGTATGTGTGTGTGTGTGTGTGTGTGTGTGTGTGTGTGTGTGTAGGGTCTCACTATACAGCTGGAATTCATAGTAACCCTCCTGTTTTCAGCCTCCTCAGCTCTGGGATTACAGGAATGTGCTACCACACCCGGACTCTGTTTTGCTTTTGCACTGCATTTCACTGTAAAGTTTATTCTCAGAATTTGTGGAGGCTGCATTAGTTCTGTCAGTGGCATTATTTTTCAATTAAATTTTCTAATTGGCTTTGGTTAGAGTATTGGGATGGTATCATTTTTCATGTACCAATTTTATACCCATGCATGCTGATTAACTCTTTCATTGGTTAAATAGCTTTCAACTTATTCTCTTAGGTTTTATGGGTAGATAAGCATGCCACTCTTCACCAAAGACATTATTACTTTTCCTTCTCAGTATTCATGTCTTGTCTTATTTTTCTTTTCTATATTACATTAGTCAAAGCTGCCTAGTGTACTGAATGACACAGCACCCTTTCTCTGTTCTTTCTATAGAAGTGTTTCTAATTTTTCATCATTTAATATGATATTTGCAGCAGACTTCTGGCATATACACTTATTAAATCACATTTCCAATAATGAAGGGATGGCATTTTGAAATAGCAAAATTAAAGAAGAAACTTTTCATGAAGTTGATCCTTATTAGTTATGATTAAATCTTTGGGAAACCAATGCTAAAATGTATTTGCAACCCTGAAAACAATATGCACCCCACTTCTTCAGTAATTCATCAGCATGCACAGACGGGTGATTGCCTTAAGTCCCAAGTGGCCCTGTTCCTGGCTGAGATGGAGCAAGGTGAGCCTGTTTTCTTCATTCAGTGTCACAAGTGCATATTCAATGTCACATTTTTCTTGGTGGTGAAACTCTTTAGCCCATCTCTTGGGAATGACCCAGAGGTGCTCCTTGAGTGACAGAAGGATGTTTGTCACATCTGTATGTAGAAAGTGCATTCATCGGATATGCTGCCTTCAGGTAAGCGGTGCTATTGGCTATGAGTTCAACATCAAGGAGGCAACAGTATGTTGTGGTTAGGTAAGGCGTCTTTAGGCAGGAATGCATAAAGCGAGGTTGTATATTGATGACTTCATTGAAAGACTGTGACTAGGGGCTTGCAGGAATCTAACTTGGTGTTTCTCCAAGAATCAGTGCTTAGTACACCCTAACGTAGCCCACATCGAGACTTTATAGAACACAGTTGCTTCAAGTAAGAAGAATCCGCCGTCTGTACAAAGATTTGGGTACAGGGCACCAGAGCTTGAGCAGCGACCCAGGCTTAAGGAGCAGCAGCACTTTCCTCACCTCCAAGGCAAAGGATAGAGGGAGGACTAGGGACTAGGGTGTGGGCGTGGGGTCGGGGGACTGCTGAGAGACTGCCGCCCTCAGAGGTGCAGCCCCAACACGGGTGACCTTGCAAAAAGGTCATGTCTTAGTTACTTTTTACTCGTTGCTGGGACAAATACCAGACACTCAAGATGAAGAAAGGAAAGGTTTATTTAGCTCACAGTTTGTGGAGGTTTCAGTCCATATTCAGCTGTCCCAAGGCTGAGTGGAACAGAGCAGAGAGCATCCAGTTCATGGCGGCGGAACAGCAACAAAATGGCGGCAGAAGTAGCCAACCAAACAGGGCAGTAGAGAGCAACAGCAACAGCTCTAGTCTGTCTCTCTGTCTCTCTTTATATTGCATTCAGGCTCTCTGCCTTAGCCTCCACCTTAGGCTACACCCATAATCCCACAAGTACTTGGACCCATAATCCCATCAGTACTGAAACACATAATCCCAGGGATCAAGGATTAAGTTTCAAACTCTAGAAGTCCCCGCCCAATGACTGCATGAGGCTTTGGGGGGACAACTAGACATAAACCATAACAGGTCACAAAGGAGCAAGTACCTTGCTCATCTTCCTCCTTCTTGTAGTTCACATGGGTAGGAAACCAGAGGATGCAGCAGGGAAAGAGAAGCCCTTACTGTGGATCTCTGCAGAGGAGTGGAGACTGGAATTTAGGGGCACAGGGAGTATTTTCAGCGAGATGCATCAAGTGGAGGAAAGATCTTTCATTTCCAGCTTACTGATAAGATTGAACAATTAGGATTTACTGTTAAATTTTATCAAAGTATCCCTTAGCATCAATAGTTTTCTCCTGGAATCTATATTCTGTTATTATGGCAGAAAATAGACTGAGACACATTGTAAGAATAGATCTTGCATTAACTGAGTGCATCCCCATTCCTTCATAGGTAAAGAGTTAAGGTTTCTGTCCCTTATCCTTCTACTACAAATATTGCTGCTTTCTACATAAGCACCTTTACATATCAACACTTTTGTTTTCACTGAGTTCCCCACAGCTGCTTTTGCTTAGTGTGTCGTTAATCTTAGTTGTCAGAGTGACTAGATTAAGAGACTCCTAGAGATGGCTGGATGGTGGCAGCACTATTCTGATTAGGGGACTGGCCCAATGATACTCACAGCTGAGTGTACTGTAGGAGGGGGTGCCAGGTTGCAGTGGGGGTCAATAGGCACCTGCCTTTGCAGAGTTATTCTCTTGCTGTCTTTGTTTTGAAACAAGATCTCACTATGTACTTCAGGCTGGCCTTGAGCTCTGCATAGCTCAAGCTGTCCTCAAACTCACAGTGATCCTTCTTCATCAGCCTCCCAAGTGTGGGGACCACTGGCCTGTGCCACTGCACCTGCATCTCTTGCTGGCGCTATTCCTCTGCTCTGTTTCCTGGCTACCAGGAGATGAGCAGCCTTCATGTGTGAAGCTGCCCTGCTGCACTGTGTCTGCCTTAAAGCCAGCAGACCATGAACTGAACCCTATTCAACAGTGAGCACAAATAAACTGTTCTTCTTTAAGCTGTGTATATTGAGTATTTTGTCCTAGCAACAGAAAGCTGAGCAATATATTGCATAAAGGACATGTAAACAAGTACAATATAGCATGGGACTTCAGCTTAGCCTGAGGCTCTAAGAGTCAGAACAGAGAGGCCCTTTCTGTTGCCACAGGGTCCTGCTACATCTTGCAGAGGAAAATGGTTTCAAAAGTCCAAGGCCCACTTGAGAGTCAGGAGTTCAGATAGAAGGGCCCAGGGCCAAGGAAGAATTTATTTGGAAGGAATTCTCAGAGGGTTGTGGCAGCTTCTCTCAGGGCCCCAGAGGGCTGCAAAGGCATCTCCCTCTCTTTTCAAATGGGTGTTGACCCTTGTACCCTGGTTTTCATATTCATGGATTCAACAAACTCATCAAACTACTCAGAAAAAAAAAATCCAGAAATTTCTAGGAAGCAAAATTTGAATCTGCCTTGTGCTGAACCCCATATTGAGTCCAATAAATGGATATGTGGACTGACCCAGCTATAGTGTCTTGTCCCTTCCTAGATCTCAGTCTCTAGCACTCACTGAATGTGGTTTACCTCAGATCCTGTGTGTACTGGTGGCTGTGTATGAATTGAGAATATGTTGACATCATTCTTGACATCATTCCCTAAAACAGTATAGTGTAATAATCACTTACTTTGGATCAGGTATTATAAATCATCTGGAAATGATTTAAAATCTTAGGAGGATATATGTGTATGCAGATACCACATCATATCATATAAGGGACTTGAGCATGTGCAGATTTTGTTCTCCCTGTAGTAGAATCTGCCACTCTGTAGTGAAGGTGGACTGCAGTGACAGGTGCTTCAGGAGACCACAGACAGGACTCTATGCATCTGTCAGAGTCTGAGACCACAACAAATTAGCTTCTGACTTTTGCCCCAGAGTAGTTTCCTGGTGAGGGACCAACAGTGACACTCTAAGGTAATGAAACAAAATCTGCTTTGCCCCAGGCCACACCTCTCCTGCCTTTGGACACTTTCATGAACATGGGCTGTGGGCAAAGGACATAGGTTTTTTCTGTGGACCAGATCTGGCCCATGCAAGTCAGAAGTAGATTAGAACAATTTTGAATTCCATTCGACATGCCTGGGGCTGGGGATATAGCTCATGGGAGAGCACTTACCTAGAATATGCAAGGCCCTGAGTTCAATTCCCAGCATAGCTTACATGCCCAGAAAATGATGTGAGTAAAAGGTTCAGTGACTCACACAGCAGATATTGCGGAAGACGCCCTCACTGCAAAGCAAAAAATCAAAAGTGTCTGTACTATTTGCACTTGGCAAATCATGGAAGAGCAACTGGGTCTTGTAGCAGGAAAATCACAAGGGAAGTGCTCTACTTAGGAAAGGGAGTTGACTTACAGACCCATAGAGTCCAAAGCCTGTCCACCTCCAGCTCCTAACAGAAACAAACAGCAATGATTTTTCCAACATCCATCCTGGAGCTATCAGAAACCTGGGTCAAGTTGTAGGAACAGACAAGATGCTCAAAGCCAGTAAACCCAGCACCGGCCTTACTCTCCACAGCACCAAGGGTTGAGAGTGGCTTTGAAGAAAATCCAGAGTTTGATTTTTACAGCAGCACCAGCCACTTTCTGGGTTGAAACTGAGACTACTTTATGAATAAAAGTGACCAGATAATTTTTTTTTTTAATCTAACAGCAAGGAGAAAGGTTATGTACGTTACTTGAAATTTCTAGCAGGAACAAGGGAAGAAACAATAAAAGAAGCTGGCAGTGCTTGAAGGAAGAGCTGCATTCAACTTATAGTTTTGAATGGCCTGTTTCATGAGGGACACAAAATGGTTCATGTGATGTTACAGATATTCACTGCTTTCCAAAAAATATCATGCAATCCATGTATCCATTAATTCATAAGAATGCTTTTGTAGCTGAAGTTTGGCTGGTATTACTTTCAACTACTTTAATGCTCCTGGGAAAAACGTTGTCTTAACTTACTGCCCTTGGTTCACAAATAAGTCCAAATGCACCATGGAAGATGCTGTATTTTGGTTGCTGAACGTCCCTCAAAGGTTCCTAAGGGAAGGGTGTGCTCCCCAGGGGGGCACCACTGGGAGATGTGGAGACTTGAAGAGGTCAGGAATGGTGGCCAGCATTCAGGTCCCTGGGGTTTGGAAAAAGGGCTGTGATTCCCATTCTCCTTTGTCTCCTGGGTGTGAGCTGAGAGGTTTTGCTCTGCCACAAGGGTCTGCCATGGTGTGCTGCCCCCCAGCTTTCCTAAGAAATGCACAATGGGCCCAAAACAATGGGACCAGTTGGTCATGGGCCGGAAGTTCCAGAGCTGTGAATCAAAGTAAGTCTTTTATCTGTATAAGTGAATTATCACACTGGGGATTTCCAAAAGAAAGCTGACTGACGTCAAACAACAGCACTTGGGAACTGTAGCACCCACTAGAAATTACTGAAGTATAGAGACTTGGAGGACCTGTCAAAGTCTCAAAGCTAATTATTTTCACCCTTTGAATGAACTGTTTGTAGATCTGGGCTTCATAGAAGAAAAACTCTGGAAAAGTTATATTATTTTAAAAGGAAGGATAATCTTCTAAGCCTCAAGTTTCTGTTCAGTGAACTGATCATTTATCAACATCAATTATATTTTCTACGTTCCCCCAAGGTAGAACTCAAATATTTGATGTTCAGCCACATTTATTCTATGGAAACTCATGTATTTCTTCTCATTGCTGTCTTAGGTTTTAGGTTTTCCTATTTTTTTTTTTCTAGAGGGGGTACTTGAGGATTGAACTCAGGACCTTGTGCTTGCCAGGTAAACACTTACTCTACTGAGCCATCTCCCCAGCCCACCCAGGTTTTGTTATTTTAAAACCTGAATTCATCTGCTTTTCTTTGAGAAACAAGTTAGACCTGTTCCTGGCTGGACAGATGACAAAAATGAGAACAAAGCAGTCTCCATAGAGCAAAGAACACCCTGTAGACTCTTCCCTAAAATACAAAAGAAAAAGAAAAAAAAAGATTAGTTGTTAGAGTACAAAATAAGTACAAGTATTTAATTGTCCAAACAATATTAGCACAAACCTTTTTTTTCAACAAACTATAGGATATTAATAGTATAGCTCAACAATCATATATAGATAAATAGATAGATAGATAGATAGATAGATAGATAGATACATAGATAGATACATAGATAGATTATCCTTCCTTCTATTTTCCTTCCTTTCAGTTTCTCTTTCTTATTGAATAGTTTCTCCTTGTTTTAAAATATAGGTTGTACATTTTGGATTTTATTTACTCTTTCAGCTTCTCACACTAGGGAGACAATGCAATGTTTACTCATGTCAGTCTGGTTTATTTCTCTTATGAGTACAATCTCAAGTTGCATGAATTTACCTATAAAAGTCTCTAGTTTTTCCTTCCTTATGTCTGAGTAGTACTCCATTATATAAAAAGACCACATTCTTTTAACCTATTCCTCAATTGATGGGCATCAGAAGCTTTCCAAGATTTAACTATTACAAACTGTGCCACTACAAACATGGGTGCACATATATTATTGTTCTATGATACTTTTAATTGTTTCAGAAATAATAAGAAGAAGAACAGCTAGGTTAAGTGAAACTTGCCCTAGGTTTTTCGAGGAATCTTCACATTAATTTCAACCGTGGTTGCACCAATCTACCCTCCCACCAATGTGGAAAAGTGTTCTTTTATTTCCCCGCAGCCCTGTGAGCATTTGTTATTAGTTGAACTTCTTCATAGTAGCCATTGTTTCTGGGGTGAGATCGAATCCCAGTGTTATTTTAATTTACATTTATGAAATGACCAATGATGCTGAACATTTTTCACGTATTTACTTGCTGTTTGTATTTCTTCATCTGAGAAGTACGTATTCATCCCTGATGCCCATTTTTGGTTTGAGCCTTTAAATTTGAAAGTGCTGATGTTTTACATTCCTACTGTGTTCTTGACTGGAACCGTGTGTCTGAAGAATAGAAGGCAAACATGCTCTCCCACTCTGTGGGTTGCCTCCTCACTCGGTGTCTTCTCTTGCTATGCAAAAGCTTCCTAATAAAATTAGATCCCAACTGCTGATTCCTTGTGATAGTTCCTGTGTGGTTGGCGTTTTATTCTTTTTCTTTTTTTTTTTTTGTCTTTTTGAGACAGGGTCTCACTGTGCAGTTCAGGCTGGCTTTGAGCTCACTTTTGTAACCCAGGCTGGTCTCGAACTCGCACCGATCCTCCTGCCTCAGCCTCCCGAGTGCTGGGATTACAGGCATGCGCCACCACGCCCGGCCCCTGGCGTTTTATTCTCAAAATTTTGCCTACAACAATGTCCTCAAGAATTTTACCTATTCTATCTTCCAGGAGATTTAATGTTTCCTTTGTAACATCTAGATTTTTGATTCTTTTCAAATTTAGTATAGCTTATGATGAAAGATAAGAGTCCAATTTTAATCTTTGGCATGTGCAAAGCCAGTTTTTCCAGCACCATTTATTAAAGAGGCTATCTTCTTTCCTGTGAATGTGTCTGGTGACTTTGTCAAAGATAATGTGGCTAATTATGTGTGGAGTTGTTTCTACATCTTCTGATGTGATTCACTGATCCTCAGATCACTTTTTATGTCAGTACCATGCAGTTCTTATCACAGTAGCTTTGCAGTATGATTTCAAGTCAGGGATTGTGATGCCTTCTACTTTGCCTTTGTTATCCAGAATTTCTTTTCATATTCTAGATCTCTTTGGCTCTAAATTAATTTTAAGGTTATGTAATTCTATTGGAATTTTGACCAGGATTGCATTAAATCTGTATAACAGTCTTGGAAGTATGAGTATTTTCATCATATGAGTATTCCACCATATCTACTCAAGAACATTCCATTTTATAATATCCTCTTCAAGGTACTCTTATAGTATCATACTTTGTTCAGAGCACTGTAGTTTTTAATGCAGAGGTCTTTTACATCCTCCATTAGAGTGATTCCTTGGTATTTCATTTATTTGGATGCTGTTGTGAAAGGTGTTGCTTCTCTCTCAGTGGGCTTGTTATCTGTGTTCAAGAAGGCTATTGATTTTTGAATGTTGCCTTTATGTTCAGATAGGCTACCAAATAGTTTATTAAATTTAGTAAGGATTTTTAGTGGAGTTTTGAGGGTCTTCTATGTAAAGCATCATGTCATGTGCAAATAACATTGCACTTTTACTTTTCCTATAATTATTCCTTTTATTTCTTTCTCTTGTGTAATTGCTGTGGCTAAAGTTTCCCAGACTACAAGGCATGGTGGCACATGCCTATAGTCCCAGCATTTGGGGGGCTGAGGTAGGAGGATCGGTGCATGTTTGAGACCAGCCTGGGCTACAAAAGTGAGCTCAAGGCCAGTCTGAACTGCATAGCAAGACCATGTCTCAAAAAGACCAAAAAAAAAAAAAAAGCTTCCCAGACTGTGTTGAGTAAGAGTGGAGACAGCAGACATCCTTCAAGTTTTTAATTTTCTGTCCATTTGGTCTGATACTGGCTATAAATTTGTCATAGATGGCTTTTTTCAGATTGAGATAGACCATCTCTTCTAATTTTCTGTAGAGTTTTTGTCATGAAAGGATGTTGGACTTTGTCAAAAGCTTTTTGTGCATCTATTGAGATGATCGTATGGTTTTTATCCTTGGCTCTGTTAATATAGTGTATTAAATTTATTGATTTATGCATGTTGTACTACCCTGGCATCCCAGGAATGAATCCTTCTTGGTGTATAATTTTCTTGATGATTTTCTGTATTCTGTTTGCCAGTATCTTATTGAGTACTTTTTCATCTAAGTTTATTAGGGAAATCAACTTATAGCTCTCTTCCTTAATTGGGCTTTTTTTCCCTCTAATTTTGCTTCCAGGAATGAATGGGGAGTATTACTTCCATTTCAATTTTGTTATACAGTTTGAAAAGTAATTGTATCAGATCTTCTCTAAATTTTTTGTAGAATTGATCAATCAATCTATTGTAGCTTTTCTTTGTTTGTAGCTTTTTTGTTGTTGTTAATTTCTGTAGTTGGTACAGAGTCTCCTACACAGCTCAGGCTCATAGTGATTGTTTGTTTTCAGCCTTCCCAGAGCTAGGATTACAGGTGTGTGCCCTGGTCTCTTTTGCCAACTCAGTGAGCCTGGGGAAAGGGCCTGCATAGCATGGGGAGCCAGGGATAGAACCCCAGTGCCTGTGCTTGTGCAAGAAGGGGCTTAGTCTTCTGAGCTATCTCACCAGCCCTGTTAGTAGCTTTTTAATTACATCTTTGATTTCATTGCTTGATTTTTGTTTTATTGTGATTTCTGTATGTTATTGTTTCATCTTTGAAAATTCATATGCATCAAGGAATCAATTTTTTTTTTTTTTACATTTTCCATCTTAATAAAATGCAAGTAGATCTTTTGATCTACAGGCTGATCTGGATTTCTTCAGGGTCCATTGTGATCTCACCTTTTTTCATTCCTACTACATGGATTTGAGTCTTTTCTTTCCTTTTTTGGATAAGGTTGGATAGGGTTTGCCATTTTTATGTAATCTCTCAAAAAATCAGCTATTTGATTCATTGATTCTTTGTCTTAGGGGGTTCTCCAGTTTTACAGTGCAGAATTTTTAACACCCTTCACCTCTGCCCTGAAGCAAGATGTGAGGGAGACATGATCTCCTGGATCGCCTTCCTATGGCAACCAATTGTATCAGAAGACAACAGCCAGAGGTTTCTAAAGTGCAAAAAATATAATCACTGTGTTCTTGCTGCTCAATGATACCATGTGCTTGAAGAGCCTAGCTACTCCTAAACCTCTGTTTATCTCCCTAAAACAAATTCATCCCACTTTATTCCCATTTAGCTTGTTTAACTTAGTGTGTGCTCTCAGGATATCTGCATTTATCATATCTTGGATGACAGTAGAGATTTAGTGTCACCCTTCAGGCTGTCTGCATGGATAACGTGTCCACCTTGTAATTGCTCTTTAATTGTCTCTGTTTTCTCCAAGCTAAACTCTTGTTACACATTTTGAGTCTGTTTCATATACATGTTCTTTCTATATAATTATTCACTCCATTCTAGAACAAGGATTAAACTCCAAGTACTACAGCAGAAATAAAAATGATAAAGAGATCCAGTTGCTTTGAAGGGTTATTCATTATGAATCTCAGTAGCTGAGGCCCATGTGGCCTGGTTGCAGGGTTTAAAGAACACATTATTAACTGAAGTAAATAATTTTGGTTTTCACAGAAATATCACTGGCAGAGTTCAGGAGTAGGCATCAAAAAGGCAGGACAGCTTTAATATCCTATGTGATATCATCAATACTCTTTCTAGACTCAATAGCTGAAAACCGCTTTTTGTCTGCCTTCCTGCCAATCTCCAAATCCATTCCCTCCTGCCCTCACTTCCTTGTTTTTCTCTGGGCCAAGCATCCCCCCCTCCCAGGACAGTGCAGCACCGACCTCCCACCTCCACAATTCCTTGGAAGCTATTCCTGTGGCTACTCTACTCTTCAACTAGAAGATAGATTTTCTGAGCCTAAAAGCTAACTGCCTTCCTCTCTCTGCCCTTTGCCAGCACATGCCTATCCATTTATTCACCTTTTAAATTGCGAAAGCCTAATACAAGCCCATAAGAAATTAACAGAACTGAAGAATATGAATAAAAAACTCCCCGTTTCCTCTCCCACACTCTTGCCCTCTCATCACTATCATAGGGTTAGCTGTTGCTCTTGGTTCAGGGTGTAGGGCGGTCCTCTTCTTCTTCCTCTTCTTCTTCTTCTTCTTCTTCTTCTTCTTCTTCTTCTTCTTCTTCTTCTTCTTCTTCTTCTTCTTCTTCTTCTTCTTCTTCTTCTTCTTCTTCTTCCTCTTCTTCTTCTTCTGACATAATACATTGCAAGCAGGTATCTGTTTCTATAGCAACATTTTATCCAAGTATGACCATATTCAAAACCCTGAAACTTGTTTTTCTCTCTCTCTCTCTTATGTTAACATTTACTTGAGAAGTATATAAACGATTTAGTAGAACTCATTACAAACATTGTGAGCTGTTCATGGTAGTGACCCAGGAAGCCAAGCTGTCCCACCAGCAATCTGGGCCACTAAAAAGAAAAGAAAAGAAAAAATTAGAAGAAAAATAGTCATCACACAAATAACTACAGATTTTCATCTTTTATTTTAATCTTTTACATAGCAGTTTGTTTTGCTCCCTTACTCTTTCCCTCCATCTTTGTCTCTTCTTTACACATACACTACTGCAGCACATTTAGCTCCCTGGATCTTGATGTCACAGACGGTCCTGCATCAAACAACCTCATGCATATCTAGTATTGTGCACATATGAATGCCTGGCAGCATGTACATCTAGAGGTAAAGATGCTGCAGTAGAATGACACGCACTCAAAATCGTTCTAGATCCTGCCAGCTTGCCTCCCAAACAACCTTACCACCTAGTGTTCTCACTCTGTATAAATGAGCAAGACTATCTTCAGACACGCATTAACTTTGTGTAATATCAAACTCTTAAAGGCTTATTTTTCTTTGGTCGGTTAAAAATAGAATTGCTTTACTACATGCGAATGTACTTTATTGTTTGCATATTTCCTAAAAATTGTCCTTCAGGTTGTTGTCTTTAATTTTCTTTGTAGTGACCTTCTACACTAGTGAGAAACTATTTCATTTTATATAATTAAATTTGTCCAAGTATGCCTATTTTCTAGTTTTCCATTTGTCCCCCAAAATACCATCTCCTAATCTAAGATTATTAAACACATTTACAGCTTTGCTTTTCCATATACATGTATACTTGATGCATTTGTAATTTGATAGTTTATTATTGTGTTAAAAAGGACATAAACACTATTTGCCCCAAATTCATCTTTTTCCTACTAATTTAAAATGTAACTTGCATAATGTACAGAATGTTTCCATAGTTTTTTATCATGCTACATTACATTTCTATAATAACACCACCTTAATTACCACCACCTTAATTACCATAGTTTTGTTTTGTATTTTGATACCTAACATAGCAAACTCCATTTTTTTTGTTCTTGTTAGCCAGTTTTGACAGCTTGTCAAAGTTCATTTTTAAAGTGCCTGAGATTTTTTGAAAGATCTCATTGGATAAGTAGATTATTTGGAATAAAATCCACAAAGGCATTGAAAAGCAGCTGCATATTTCTCACATGCATACCCAGAGCCATGTCACTCTTACAAAAGATCTGCAAAGACTACTTTTTTTCAGTTTGAGTTGAACTTGAGTCTGCAGGCCAGTAATAATTGAAAGGTAAGACAGAGTTCTCAGCTGCTTACATAAGCTTGCAAAGCATGTGCCAAAATATACACAGCCAAAGGACAGGAAATGTTTGGTTCAAGATACATTTGCTTTAAAGATAGGACGTTTTAAGAAAGTTTCCCTGAAATTCAAATCAACGACTCCCACATACGTCTCAGAGACCAGGAGTGTGTCATAAAACTTTTGTAATATCTATGAATTACTAAATACATTACTATTTAGTCTAGTCTATTTCATTCTTTTATAATAAATACTTGAACCTGGATACTTTATAAGAAAGAGAATATATGTAGCTCACCATCTAGAAATAAAAAGCATAATGTCAAAATCTTCTCAGGTCCTAAGAGGGTCTTGTGGAAGACCGAATTGCAATGGTAGGAGAATGCGCACATGGGGAGACCACATGACTCGACAGGAAGCAAGGTGCCAGGAGAGGATCACTTTTTTATAGTATCACATTCACATAGGAGCTCACCCCAATGAGACCAGATCTACTCTGGGAGATCAACATTAATCCCTTACTACCTAATTACCTTCTATTAGGATCTATCTCTTAAAGGTTTTTACCACCTCAGTACTGGAACATTGGGAACCAAGCTTCCAACACAAGAGACTTTATGTAACATATTCAACCCACATCCAAATGAAGAAGATAAAACACACCTTCTATGTCACACCCCGCAGTGAGCTGCCTTTTCAAACAGGCCCAACCTTATGACAGCCCCTTGAGCTATATGAACTCATCCATGGATTGATCCACTGATGAGTATGCACTCCCATGACCCAGTTACCTCCCAAAAGTCCCACCTCTGAATCCATGAGATTTTTGAGGAACATTTTAGATCTAGACCATAACTTTCCATTTCTGGTCCCCAAAGACACATGTCTCTCTCATTATGAAAAATGCATTTTTTATATCTTGAAGACCTGCCAATATCTTAACAGTCCTAGGATTTCACAAAAGTCCAAATTGAAAGTCCCATCTGAGGCTAAAAGTAGATCCTTAGCTTTTGACTCCTATAAAAGTCAAAAAGAAATTTTAATACTTCTTACATACCATGGCACAGAATAATAATTCATATTCCTAAAGAGAAAAGTAAGGGAGTAAAAAGAAATCGGGCTGAAACAAGACAAAAACACTAAAGGTCCCAGCAAGAGAAATCTTAGATCTTGTAGCTCCATGTCCAGAACCTGGGGCATGTGGTGATAAGACATGACCTCCAAAGGGCTCAGCTCTTACAGCCTTGCTGGTTGCAGCCCATATGACCTCTTTCTTGGGTTGGCTCTGTTTTCTGCCTGAGGCTTCCTCAGCAGACATTCTACTTTTGTGATATCTATCTTTCTGGAATCTCTACTGCAACTTTCACTTGATTTTCAGTTTCATGGGTCATCTTCATGGGCATACATGACCTGCTCTTCTTCTGAAATATGGGTGGAAGCCTCCTTGACCCCACAATTCTGGCATTCTGCATTGTTATGATTTGTGCCTAGTTGCTCCTCCAAAGCCTCATGCAGTCATGGTGTTATGGTTTATGTCTAGTTGCCTCCCCTCAAAGCCTCATGCAGTCATGGGACGTGGTTTCTATAGATTGAGACTTGATTCTTGATCCCTGGGATTATGGTTTAGTACTGATGGAATTATCGGTCTGAGTAAGACTGAGACTATGGGCATAGACTAGGGTGGAGAGCCTGAATGTAATATAAAGAGCGACAGAGAGACAGACTAAAGCTGTAGCTGTTGCTCTGCTGCCATGTTCAGTTGGCTGTCTCTGTCACCATTTTGCTGCTGTGCCGCTGCCATGAACTGGATGCTTTCTGCCCTGCTCCACTCAGCCTTGGGCCGGCCGAATATGGACTGAAACCTCCACAAACTGTAAGCTAAATAAACCTTTCCTTCCTTCATTTTGAGTGTTGGGTATTTGTCCCAGCAATGAGTAAAAAGTAACTAAGGCACATGGGGTGGGGATTTTTAGAGTTTGAGATTAACTCATGATACACTGGCATTATGGTTGATCTACTGGGATTATAGGTCTTACTATTGCTAGGATTATGGATGTGAGTGTTACACCTAGCCTGAGGCAGAGAGCCTGAATGTAATATGAGAGACAGAGAGACAGATTCTCTCTCTGTGCTACCATTCTTTCTGTTCCACTGCCATGAACTGATGCACTCTGCTCTGTGCCGCTCTGCCTTGGAGCCAGCCGAGTATGGACTGAAATCTCCAGTAACTATGAGCTAAATAAGCCTTTCCTTCCTTCGTTTTGGGTGTTGAGTATTTGTCTCAGTGATGAGAGAGGAGTAACTGGGGAAGAATTTGGTACTGAGAGTGAGATCATTGCTGTAACTAACCTGACCATGTTGATTGCAAGTTTTTGGGAATGGCTTATGGAAAGAGAAAGGAAAGGTTTGGAGAGATTGTCTACTTGAAAAGAGCTGGAAAAGCTTCAGCTATTCTGTAGGGGAGATTCTGGTTAGAACTCTGACCAGAAGAATGTCTGGAAGCCTGCCTATAAAGAGTGGCTTATAGGAAGAGATAGAAAAGGTTTGGAAGCTGGGTGTGGTGGTGCACGCCTGTAATCCCAGCACTTGGGAAGCTGAGGCAGAAGGATCAGTGTGAGTTCGAGACCAGCCTGGGCTACAAAAGTGAGTTCAAGGACAGCCTGAGCTGTATATCAAGACCCTGTCTCAAAAGATGAAAGAGAGAAAGAAAGAAAGAAAGGAAGGAAGGAAGGAAGGAAGAGAGGAAGAGAGGAAAAAAAGAAAAGAAAGAAAGAAAAGATTTGGAGAGGTTGTCTACTTGTGAGGAGGTGAGAAAGCTTGGGCTATTCTGTTTGGGAGACTCTAATGCGAGTTCAGACCACAAGACTGACAGAAGGCCTGCCTATAATGACCAGGCTGGGGAGGTTTACTCTGGGAAGAATGACTGCTTTGGTTGTTGGACTCTTGATCATCTGTGCTATGGCTTGGCCCAAAGATGGTCTGAATTTTGCTTGTGCTCAGAAACTGTTTCTAAAACTGAGGTTAAACATGGTGGTCTATCTATCTATCTATCTATCTATCTATCTATCTATCTATCTATCTATCTGTCTGTCTGTCTGTCTGTCTGTCTGTCTGTCTGTCTAACTGTCTTTCTTTCTTTCTTTCTTTCTTTCTTTCTTTCTTTCTTTCTTTCTTTCTTTCTTTCTTTCTTTCTTTCTTTCTTTCTTTCTGTGGTACTGGGGATTGAACTCAGTTGAACTCAGGACCTTGCATTTGCCAGGCAGACACTTATTTCACTGAGCTATCTCCCCAGCCTAATTTTTCAAAAGATATTTCAAAGCCACTAAATATTAGTGGCATGTTTGTTATTGGGGGCTTTTAGCTAGATTTATGTTGAAAATCAAGAGCAAAGAGTCAAGCAGCATGGTTTAAAATGTTATGAGTTTGGCCAGAAAGAGAGCACCAAGAAAGCTGTGGACTGCAAAGATGGAACTGAGAGGATCTTCATTGCTGGGAAGGAACCAAAGAATCAAAAGGATGGCCGGAGGGCATTGCCAGAGGCAGCAGGTTGCCACCTCGTGCAGCTTCAGAAGTGCAAGGGGGAGACTTTGCCTTGAGAAGAAAGCCACAGTGGCCCACGTTCCAGAATGGAGGTAGCAACCACACCAGGTTCCAAAATGGTGCTGGAATGAGAATTTGTTCTTCAGAATCAGGATCAGAATGTTCAGCAATCCAGGCAATTGACCCCTATAACCAAGAGAGAAGGAAGCCTGGCTACTGTTTCACCTGGCAGCAGACCTTGGCATCACCCATATAGCATTGGATTTAGGTGCATGCAGAATGCAGGAGTTGTGAGATTAAAAAGGCTTCCACCTTGATTTCAGAAGAAGGCCCGGGAGGCCAGGAAGTGTGCCCCTAAGAGGGTAGCATGTGAAGCAGAGAGTGAGAAGCCAATTCAGTGGAAGCCCCAGAAGTTTGGAAAAGCCAGAAATGTAAGTCATCTAAGGAAAACTACAAAGAGGGAGCAAAATCAGCCTAAGAGAGAAGTCATGGGAGTTGCCACCAAGAGTGCCTTAAGGGTAGAACCATGTGAGGCCTTTGGAGCTCACAACTCAACACAGACTGCTTTGGATGTTCCAGTTGGAACTATGGGATTTGATGTTTGCCCTGCTGATTTTTGGATTTGTGTTGGTACCAGCATCTTATATTACCCTGTTGTTTACAACATTTGGAATGGTAATGTTTATCTTGTGCCTTTGAATGTTGGATGTGTTTAACTTTTATCTTGTACAGGGGCTCACAGTTAAGAGTTTGCCTTGGATTTTGCAGGAGACTTGGGATTTGTACTTTATAGCTGAAACTGTTGGGACTTTGGCAACTCTTAGAGATGGACTAAAATGTATTTTGCACAAAGGGATGTGTATGAAACTTTGGGGGTCCAGAAGCAGAATATTGTGGTTTGTGTCTAGTTGTCCCCCCAAACCTCATGCAGTTATGGGGTGGGAACTTCTAGAATTTTAGATTAACTCATGATACACTGGGTTATGCTTGATCCACTGGGATCATAGGTCTTAGTACTGCTAGGACTATGGATGTGAATGTTACACCTAGCCTGATGTAGAGAGCCTGAATGTAATATACGAGAGACCAAGAGACACAGTGTCTGTGTTGTCTTTGTTGCTGTTTCACTGCCATGAAATGATGTGCTCTGCCCTGTGCCCCTCTGTCTTGGAGCCAGCCGAGTGTAGACTGACATTTCCTGTAACTGTGAGCTAAGTAAGGCTTTCCTTCCTTTAGTTTGGGTGTCAGGTATTTGGCCCAGCGATGAGAGAAGAGTAACCAAGACACGCATACTTGTAAAACTAACATCATGTGTATTATCAAGGTCTTCTGCAAGCTTCACCAATAATTAAGACCTCGTGGGCCATGGCTATAGAAGCCTCTGACTGCATGGAGGTTAAAATCAAGTATTCCCTTCCATAAGCATCTCTGATGCCCAGAGCAGGGCACTCTGGAGCTCTCTTCTCAAACCAAAGTTTTCCAAAGGAGTTTGCTTTTTTACTTTTCTGATATTGTGTTGAATGAAGTTGGACAGATCAAGCCATATAACCTATTTTCCTGGCACAAAGCACTTGATGTCTTTTAAAGGGTACAAATCTTTTCAATGACCACACTCTCCAAACTTTATGCAGATTTCTTGCTGGTCTAACCTGCAAGTTTTTCAAATCATTCAGCTCTACTTTTTGATCCTGATTCTCAATATAAATCTGGTGAAAGCCAATAAGTTGCACCCTAAACTTTGGCCTTCCCACAGCCTAAACTTTGGTCTTCCCGAAAACTTCTGTGGTGGCTTATGTCTAGTTGTACCCCTAAAGCCTCATGCAGTCATGAGGCAGGGACTTCCATAGATTGAGACTTGACTTATGAGTCACTGGGATTATGTGATTTAGTACTGATCTAGAGTTTGAGACTTGATCCATGATCCCTGGGATTGTGTTTCAAGTACTTCTAGGATCATGGGTAACCTAAGGCGGATAGGCTAAGGCAGAAAGCCTGATGTAATTTAAAAAGAGAGACAGAGAGACAGACTCAGGCTGTTGCTCTGCTGACCTGATTGGAAGCTGTTGCTCTCTGCTCCCCTGGCTGATCTGTTGCCTCTGTTGCTATTGTTGCTGTTCTGCCACCATGAACTGCTGTTCTCTGCCATGTGCCTGTCTGCCTTAGATCCAGCCAAGTATGGACTGAAATCTCCAGTAACTGTGAGCTAACTAAACCTTTCCTTCCTTCACTTTGGGTGTCGGGTAATTGTCCCAGCAATGAGAGAAAAGTAACTAAGACAACTTCCTTTGGCAGAACAATTAGTCTGTCCTCCTTAAACTCAGCGTCAAACAAAATATCAAAGCACACGCAAATGCAGATAATTTTTAAATCAGAATACAATACTCAGCTGGGCGTGGTGGCTCACGCCTGTAATCCCAGCACTTGGGAGGCTGAGGCAGGAGGATTGTTGTGAGTTCGAGACCAGCCAGGGCTACAAAAGTGAGCTCAAGGCCAGCCTGAACTGCATAGCAAGACCCTGTCTCAAAAAGACAAAAAAAAAAAAAAAAAAAAAAGAATACAATACTCAAGGTCTCTAATCCAGTTTCCAACAGTCTTCATTCCCAACTGGAATTTATGAGCCTGTCCTTTTCTGTTCACATTACTATCAGCATTCTGATCTTCTGAGCTCTGATTAGGATCCAGGCATCAGAGACGGCTTTGTCTATACACTTCATCAAACACTCCCGGGAAACAAGTTTCAATGGCTTCTAAACCACAAGGTCAGGTACAATTACAGCAATGACTTCACTTCTGTGGTATCTTCTGTTGTTGTTGAATATTTTTTTCTTTGAATTAGTGACCTTTCCCTTTCCTGGTTGTAAATACTTGGCACGAGTGATTTAAAGAATGAGAAGTTCATTTAGATCATGATTTCAGAGGGTTTTATCTGTACTTAGCTGGATACAAGGTAAAAATTACATGGTGGTAGGGCACAAAGAAGAAAGTTGTTAAACCATAGGAGTCAGGAAATGGAGAGAAAGCAGGAAGTTCCAAAGCAAAACCCACCCTTCCGGGTCATAGCCCCAGCAAGTCCTATCACCCAAATGGCCCCAAGTCCTAACAACTCATTCCATGAGAAACT
This sequence comes from Myocastor coypus, assembly GCA_004027025.1. Classification (NCBI taxonomy): domain Eukaryota; kingdom Metazoa; phylum Chordata; class Mammalia; order Rodentia; family Myocastoridae; genus Myocastor; species Myocastor coypus. The sequence continues at coordinate 44,549 of PVJA010013091.1, forward strand.
CACCAATGAAACTGTCCACTGCTGAGTGCATCATCTCCATGGCATAATCACCTTCTGAAGGCTCCACCTCTGAACCCATGAGGCTTTTGGAGAGATTCATGTCAAAATTATTATATCATCCAAATAATTTGCAGAACTTCAGTTCTATGCTTTCTAACCATCCCCAAATTAGACTGTCTTTCATTATTTTATACCATCTATATTCACTTATGTTTATGCAAATCTTTGCTCACAATTTCTTTTTCTTTTTTTTCTCTCAAGCATTCTACTTTGGATATATATATATATATATATATATATTTGTTATAGATTGTTAATTAGTACAAATTTCTGAAACATAATCAATCATTCACTGTGGAGAGTTGGCACATATATTTATCACATCTTAATCCTTTTTATTTCCCCTTGCCCTCCAACTCTCCTTTGAACATTAGACCCCATTGCAATATGCAAACGTTGTACTTTCATGTTTCCTAACATCTTTTACTTTGCTCTTTAAATTACTTACACTTTGAGTTTCTCACGAAAGAGATGCTATGTATTATGTACTATTAAACCTGAGTATGATTCAGTTCATTTCATTCAACAGTCTCAAAGTGCATCCATTTTCTTAAAAAAAAATCACTCAAATGTATTATTTATAGCAATATATATATATATATATATATATATATATATATATATATATACACACACACACACACACACATATGGTCTGTTTCCAAGATTTAGCTATTGTATGTTGTGCTGTCATAAACATATTACATATGTACCAGTATAGTAGAATGCCTTTAAATCTTATAGGAAGATACCTATAAATGGTATACTTTGGTCAGATAGAATTTCTACTTCCAGCTTTTTAAGGAATCACCATACTGATTTCTGTAGTGACTACACTAATTTACATTCCCACTAATAATGCAGAAGAGTTGTGTTGAGAAATCTATAATTCTTCTTGTCTTTACAAGTATCTTGCTGATATTTTTTAACAGCTTACAGTATTGTCTCCTTTTGTTGAATTCTTTGAATTTTGACTAGTATGTGTCTCATAGAAATCCTTTTCTGGTTGTGACCATTTGTGATTCTATGTGGCTGTTACACTGGAATATTAAATCTTCCAAATTTGGAAATTTTGCTGGGCGTGGTGGCTCACACCTGTAATCCCAGCACTCGGAAGGCTGAGGCAGGAGGATTGGTGAGAGTTCAAGACCAGCCTGGGCTACAAAAGTGAGCTCAAAGCCATCCTCAACTACATAGTGAGATCCTGTTTCAAGAAGACAAAAAAAAAAATTGGAAATTTTTCTGCTATGATCTTAGTAAAAAAATTTTTATATACTTTTTGAGTTATTGCAATTTTTCCTTAATTCTTTTTTAAATTTTATTAATTTTATAAGAAGAATAACAATGAGACAGTTTAAAAGAAACTAGTAGGACAGCTACAAAAATTAATATGGTACATATTGTTGTCTTCACAGTAGTTCATCAGAGTGCAAGACGCTGACATGATAACTTTCTAAACACTACCAGTACAAGTATTTCTTCTCATTGAACTAAAAGAAAGTACTTGCATGTATAGTCCAATAGTCCATATTAGTAGTGGGTTATCAGAAAAACTAGTAAGGTCAGAAGTTCTTGATTTGAGCTCAGCATGTTAATATGGCTTTCCTTTTTATACATTGTTATTAAACTCTTCTCCTGAATGGTTAAGACCAAGATAATGCAAGACCTGTATGACAAAAATGTAACTTCTGTACGTGAAAAGGTCAGTTAAATCCCCTCAGGATTTACTCTGAAGCCATGTACAGCAGTTTTTAGATCTTTTGTCAGTGTCAGTCACCTGGATGAGTCATAACCAATGCTTGAGCAATTTGATCTCTGTGAAAGCCTAAGAGAATGTTTTCTCTCTAGGTGAGTCTCCTTAGGCACACTGTACATCATCAATCCCTTTCCTCTGTGGTCTCATAATCTCCTTGAACAGAAAATTTGGGACACGACTGAGTTATAGGATGTTACAGTACAGCTTCTCTTATGACTTGAGTCCTCACTGACTTATGGGGGCTAGAGCCAAAATATTGGCTATCTTTGTAGCCCTTCTTTTTCTTTAATTTTTTGGTCTGCAAACTTAGCTGTTAACCTTCCAGAAGAGAAGCTTAGTGATACTATTACCCTATAACATAGGCACTTGAGCTTAACATCACTATCTTTCTTAATATCAAATGCCTTAGATTGAACATGGAACCAGTGTTTTCCACCAACCATTGATATTCTAATAAATCCCTATAGAATATGATGTGATATAAAAAAAAAACCAATTACACATTTTTACACAGAAATTTAGAAGTCTAACCATATATAAAATTGTGGCAGGTCAGTCCTATAGTATTTTTAACTTGTCACTTGGTCTCTTTTATTACCCTTTTTAAAAACAAACAAACATTTACTTGAGAGAGTATAGCAATAATTAATATGACATTAGAAGCAGCACACATCTAAAAGACCAGAATGACAGGCATTCCAAGCATCGAATTAGTATTATACATTGCTATCCTCAGTGTAGTTGCTTACTTTACAGATAATAGCATATATAAATAGCCAGGATGAGAATTCTACCAATAAATTTCTAGTTTGAAAAACCCGTTGGAAATTCTTAGGACTATTGTCTAAACCATTGTGTGCATGTAAGCGTATGGTTTTGCCCCTGCCATGTTTCCTAACTTTTCTGCCTGCTGTCTCTTCATTGCTTAATCCTTAAGTTCTTGATTTCCACTTAGCTGTGTTATGCCTTTCCATTTTTATTTCTTCTTTTGAATTCTTACACTAGGGAGACATTACAATATTTATATATGTAGGTCTAGTTTATTTCACTTATGAGTATATGTTCAAGATACATCCACTTATGTATGAAAGCTTCAATTTAATTATTCTTTATAGCTGAGTAATCCTTCATTCTCTAAAAATACCATATCTTTTTCAACCATTCTTCAGATGATGGGCATTTTGGTTGTTTCCAAGATTTGGCTATCACAAATTGTGCTGCTATAAACATAGGTGCACAAATATCACTGTGATTTGATGTTTTCAGTTCTTCTGGGAAAATTCCCAGTAGGAGGATAGCTGGATTAAATGGGATTTCCAGTCCTACTTTTTTATGGAGTCTCCACACTGATTTCCACAGAGGTGCACAAGTCTACACACCAGTCTCCCATCAGCAGTGGAAAAGAATTCCTTTTTCCCCCACAGCCTCTCCAACATTTGTTGTTGGTTAATTTCTTTGATATCCATTCTTTCTGGGGTGAGAAGGTATCTAAGTGTTGTTTTAATTTGTATTTCATGGATGGTTAGTGATGTTGAGCATTTTTCATGTATTTATTAGCTTCTAGTATTCCTTCCTCTGAGAAGTGTGTGTTCATCTCAGTTGCCCACTTCCAGATTGGGTCTTTGAATTTTGGGAACCTAATGTTGTTTAGTTTTTTTCTAAATTTTAGATAGAATACTTTTGTCTGGGTACTTATTATTTAATTTTTTTTCAAAATTTGTAAATTATTTTTTCACTCTATTGGTAATTTCTTTTGACATACAAAAACTTCTCAACACAAAGAGGGCACAGTTATTAATTCTTTCAAATGTTACATGTGCATTTTGATTTTTGTCCATGAACTGTTTGCCTACCCAGATGTCTTCAAGATTTCCTCCTACTCTCTCTTCCAGGAGATTTAGTAGATTTTCTTTTTCAATACTTAGATCTTTCATCCATTTTTACTTTTTTTCTTTTTTTGTGGAACCAGGGATTGAACTCAGGTCCTTGCATTTGCCAAGCAAGTACTTATTCTACTGAACTATCTCCCCAGCCCAATTTTGACTTTTTTTAGAGGATGGTGATAGAACTGGGTCAAGTTTTAGTTTTCAGCATGTAGAGAGCCAGTTTTTTCCAGTACCATTTGTTAAAGAAGTTATCTTTCTTCCAGTAAACAGGTTTGGTCCTTTTGTCAAAAATAAGGTGACCGAGTATGTTTGTGTTTGCTTCTGTATCTTCTAATCTATTCCATTCATCCTCAGGTCTATTATTTTTTCCCAATACCATGCTGATTTTATCACTGTAGCTTTGTAGCATAATTTTATGCCAGGAATTGTAATGCCTTCTGTCTTTTCTTTGTTGCCCAGGATTGTCTTCGCTATTCTAGGTCTTTCTGATTTGAAATATATTTTAGGAATGATTTCTCTAGGTCTGTAAAGTATGTTGAAAGGGATTGTGTTAAATCTGTGTAATATTTTTTGGAGTATGTCCATCTTCACTCTGTTGGTTCTTCCTATCCAGGAGCAGAGAATTTTTTTTTTCCATTTTCTGAAATCTCCTAGGATCTCTTTTTTCAGAGTACTGTAGTTTTCATTGAATAGATCTTTCATTTCTTTAGTTAGATTAATTTCTAAGTATTTCATTTTCTGCAGTTCTATTATAAAAGGCATTGTTTCTCTAATTTCCCTCTCAGTGTGTTTGCTATCTGTGTAAAGGAATGCTATTGACTTTGGGGTATTCACTTTGTATCCTGCTATCCTACTGAATTTCCGTATTAATTCTAGTAGCTTCTTTATGGAGTTTTCTGGGTTTTCCAAGTAAGGTATCATGTCATCTACAAATAATAGTTTAACTTCTTCTTTACCTATTCTTATTCCTTTTATTTCTCTTTCTTGTGTAATGGCTCTAGCTAATGATTCCAGAACTATATTGAATAGGAGCAGTGATAGAAGACATTCTTGTCTTGTACCAGATCTGAAAATAAAAGACTTCAGTTTTTCCCCACTTAGAATTATGTTACCTGTTAGATTGTCTGTTATTGGGAACAGATGGCTTTTATCAAATTGAGGTAGGGGCCATGTATTCCAATTTTCTGTAGGACTTTGGACAGGAATGGGTGTTGGACTGTGTCAAAAGCCTTTTCTTCATCAATTGAGATGATTATGTGGTTTGGGGGCCTTGTTTATATTTGGAACATGTCTACAGGGTGTTCAGGGTCTCACTACTAGATGGGACTCTTAGTGATCCACCCGTTTACAGCCTCCCAAGAACTGGGATTACAGGCGTGTGCCATCATGCCCCATCTCAACTGCCATCTCAGCTCAACACGGGTGGCAGGGCCAGCACAGCAGGCCCAGGGCTTGAAATCCCGAACTCTGTGCCTGCTTGCAAGTGCTTTAGTCCTCTGAGCTATTTGACCTGCTGGTTTTTGGATTTGGCTCTATTGATATAGTATATTACATTTATAGATTTCCATATGTTGAACCATCCTTGCATTTCTGGGATGAATCCTACCTTGTCATGATGTACAGTCTTCTTAAATATTTGCTGTATTCTATTTGCTAGGATTTTGTTGGGGATTTTTGCATCTGTGTTCATGAGAGTTAAGATTGGTCTGTAGTTCTCTTTTTTGAGTTGCATCTTTCTCTGGTTTGGGTATTGGTATAATACTTGCCTCCAGGAATGATTTTGGGAGGATTGTTTCTTTTTTTTCAGTTTCATTGAAGAGTTTGAGGAATATTGGGATTATATCTTTTGTAAATTTCTTGTAGAATTTGACTGAGAATCCAGCATGACCTGGAATTTTCTTTGTCAGTAGGTTTTTTGTTACATTTTCTATTTCCTTGGCTGTTATTGGGTTACTGAGAATTCTTATATCTTCTTGATTCAGTTTTGGTAATCTGTACTTTTCTAGGAATCTGTCCATTTCATCTGTGTCTTCAATTCTCTGAGAGTAAAGATTCTCAAAGTAGCTATTAATGATCTTCTGAATCTCCACTGAGTCTGTGGTAATTTTGCCCTTTTGATTCCTTATTACTTGAATTTGAGTTTTTTCTTTCCTCTTTTTGATGAGGTTAGCTAGGGACTTATCAACTTTATTTCATCTTTCAAAGAACCAGCTTTTTGATTCATTAATTCTTTGTATTGTTTTTTTTTTTTTTTTTTTTTTTTTTTTTTTTTTTTTTTTTTTTTTTTTTTTTTTTTTTTTTTTTTTTTTTTTTTTTTTTTTTTTTTTTTTTTTTTTTTTTTTTTTTTTTTT
>PVJA010013092.1:0-50377 GCA_004027025.1 Myocastor coypus
TATAAGATTGATCAAACAACTAAACATTAACCTTTCTAAATCCACATTACTTTTTTTTTTCTTTCCTGTTTTTTTTTCTTTCTTTCTTTCTTTTTTCTATGCAACATTAATAGGGAGGTGGGTCATGCCCACACACTGCACTCTATAGAATGATTGTGAGGACAATATGCAATATGTCAACTTTCAAAGAAAAAAAGGGGGAAAAGAAAAGAAAAAAAATGATTTTTTTTAAAAAGGCTGAATGTCCTATTTTTAAAAATTTTTTTAGATGTTTTGTCTTTTCTTTTTCTTGTTTCAGAACTTTTGTTTGTTCGTTTGTTTATTTATTTATTTTTATGGTGGGCTCAGCCTGCCCTGAGGACAGGGCTGGTGCAGCATGTGCTGCCAGGGATCAAACCGTGGTCCCTGAAGCCGCCTAAGCTTTCCTAACCAGGTGCTTTAGACAACTGAGCCATCCTGCCAGGCCCCTGAATGTCCTATTATACAATCACTTTTTAGCGCTAGGTATTACTTTATCTGACAGGTATGACTATTGCTTCCCTAAAACTGGGATTTCTGCTTCATAGCGACAAGGTTAAAAGGCTTCTTATCAAATAGACCAGTGGCTGCTGCTTGCAAGCAGCAGAGATGCCCCTGGGGCTGTAAAAAGTATGCATGTCCCAACAAGCAAGCCATGCGGAGACCACTCATCACTGACAACTTCATTCTCTTGGTGGAAGTGCTTCCTTTAGTGCCTTATGTAACACACAGCTCCTATAAAAAGTACACTACAGAGTCTGAGTCAGTCTTGCTTGAGTGAATTTGTTGTTCCACTGAAAAAAAAGGCTAGAAACTAAAAGGCAGGCAGCCACAATGGAGGTCAACTGCAGGTTGCACCTATTTCTTAAAAGAATGATCCAGATTCTACTTTAGTCTTCAAAACGATACTTCTTGTATCATAAAAAGGGTAACTGTGTAAGGAAATACATGTGTTAATTAGCTAGAGTTAGTCCTTCCACAATCTATACATATAATCATCTTTTGGCTTCTGTGAGGGACTGGTTCCAAGGACCTCAGTGGATAGCAAAATCCATTGATGCTCAAGTTCTTTATATAAAATTGTGTTGTATTTGCATATAACAATCACACTCTCCTGCATACTTTAAGTCATTGCTATGTTACTTACAATACCTAAGCAATACAGGTATCATGCATATAGCTTTTATACTATATTTTTGGGGGAATGACAACTGAAGTGTTTACATGTTCAATATAGAATTTTTAAAATATTTTTGATTTGAGGTTGGTGGAATTGAGGGATGTGGGACCTACAGATACAGAAGGTCGACTATACTTTGAAACATCCTGTTGCACCTGGTAAACACATGCAATTTGTCTGTTAATTTTAGAAAAGCAAACCATACTATCTCAATCAGAACCGGTAAGGTGGAAAATGTCTAGCAGGACAGCATGCTTCCTAAGATTCTTTGGCAAAAGGGAGAAGAGCCATCACAAAAGTTTTGGTGGCCCAGCACTGTCTTTTAACAGCCTCACAAAGACAGCTAAATGATCAGGACATTTAGCAACTTCCAGACATTGTGCGAAGGAATTCATGCACCTCTCTCAGTCAACCTCGACTATTCAGCAGGATAAGTATAATCATTCTAATAACTTTATGAGGGAGAACACTGAGGCTGAGAGATGTTCAGTGACATGGCACTTGCTACAAAACAAGTGATAGTGGAAGTATTCAAATCTATATCTGTCTGATGCCACAGGCTGCAGTAGTGGCAAATCTATGGCACATGTGCTACGGCTGGCCATTTGTCATTATTTGAAGCTCTAAAAGGTTTGCCATCCCCAGCCTGCAGTTACAGCCATGATATTCTATCAGTGTTTGCTGAAACTAATTTTTGAGTCTCATTATTTCAAACTTTTTTCCTAACTAGTCATTACTATTTAGAATCTATTTTTCTTAGTGACCGATTTTCCTATCAGTTGACAACCTACCACTGCCATAGTCATTAACAAAAATGCCTCAAATGATTTTGCTTTGTAAAACTTTCCTTATTTAGTAACAGTGTGAATTTACTTCCTTCTTAAAACATGGGGGGAGGGCCAGCAAGATGGTCCAGTGGTCTAAAACGCCTGCTTAGGAAAATTTAGGCAACTGCAGGGACCGAGGTTTGATCTCTGGCACCACATGCTGCACCCGCCCCACCCCCAGGGCAGGCTGAGCTGGCCATAATACAGAAACAAAAACAAAATACATGGGGGAAGTAGATAGTGGGATTGCTATCATTCAGTGGATATCTGTTGCATTCCAGTGTTTCACAAACTTCAATAAGCAAATAGATTACCTGAGAAACTTGCCAAAAATACAGTTTCTCATACAGCAGACACAGGGTAGGGTATAAACCTCTCTAAGGAGCCCTTAAGTTATACTGATACCATCGGGGTATGGATCACACTTTAAGTTTTAAGGATCTAGAAAACAATGAGAAACAGAGTCTAGAGTCCTACTACAAAAACTCATGTTTCAAGAAACAAAAACAGCTATAGCTCAGACTGTATTTCACCCCAACAATACAAGAGAGCAAGCTATCAAGAAACATAAAGTGTCCCTAGGCTTCAAAGCCACCTGAACAGTCTTGGCAGATGCCAACACCGGCTAATTTTATAAACAATCATGACCATTTGCTGAAGCAGCATTAAATACTAGTTTACTATTTTTGGCAATCAACCTACCAGTATTGTAATCATTCCCATACCTCAGTTCTATTGGAATGGAAATGTACCAGGATTGAGTTTAACAGAAAACCAGTATCAGAGTTCCCAGGCCAGGAGAGGTGGGCACAAGGCACACACAAAGTGCAAAGGGCACTGAGGTGCAGAACAGGATGGATAAGACCAAACTGCTGCCGCTTTACATGCAAGTATTTCTACTTTTTCAATGTTTCTTATTACAGCACTGGTGGAGAAACAGAGTATGTGAAGCAAAGCAAACCAAATGGACTGGCTGATTTAAAGAGCATTATTGAATGGGTTTCCGCAAAGAGAAAACTCAGATGAGAAGTGTGTATGTACATATACGTGGAGATGTAAATATGTATACACAATGTATTATAGTGTAGGAAGATTAGCAGGCTTTATTCTTCATATCATGCTTTTCAGCAACTTCCACAATATTAATCACTTCACTGCCCCCAAGAACTGTGCTTTGTAGGATACAAGCCATCCACTTACCAAACACAGCAATCCAGGATTTGCACACTTTTTGGGGGGCACTCAAATATGCTGTGTACCTTATTAGGTGCCTTATATACATTACGCTGCCTTATCACATGCAACCCTAGAATAGTGATCATTGTCAGCAGCTGGAAGATGAGTTCTATAATAAACTTGTTGTGGGATATAGGCAGCAAAGTCTCAGAACCCAGGCCCATCAAATATTCAAACCCCAGTATTCTTCAATATTACACCAAATGCCCCCCCACCCTTCATCCCATTCTCACCGAAGATACAATTCTAATAGCATGCAGAAGATACAATTCTAATAGCATGCAGAACACTGAGATCAAAAGCACAGACACTTACATTTCCCTCCTTATCAAAGTCTGGCGGAAGTAACTTCACGAAGTTATCAGGAAACACTCCTCGTCTGCCATTGAGCTCTCCTTCCCACCAGCCTATATCAATGCAGTCCTAGAAACAGGAGAATAGAGTGAGAAATGGGGGTCAACACCCTCCGGAGAGGTCTGACATTCCTTTACTGAGAACAGAAGCTGTTTCGTTGAGGCCAATACCAACATAACAATAGTTACTAAATCAGCACAGACCCCAATATCAGAGGGAGAATAAAAGCTTAGGTGTTCCACAACTGCTAACAATTAGGGGGACTCAAAATGCAATGTTATTTTGAGATGCCTTGAATCCATAAAGTCTTCTGTTTTATTTCCTTAAAAATGAGAATATATGTATTTTCTTCATTTTAACTTTACCAAAATAAAAGTATTTTAATCAACTGGAAAGATGGTTTAGAAAACATCACATGTACAAATGTTCTCTTCAGTTAACCTGTCACAAAGCTCATCAAAATTACAAAGGGCTTTGTGACAGTCAGCCAAGCAAAGGAAAACCACACTTTACCCAAGCTTGTTAATACCCTGCTCTCCTTCACTTTCTCCTTTTGATATTGATGAGGCACATTTGTCACCATAAAAAGCCCCTCTTCCACCTTAAAGGATTCAATGTGTACTTACCAAATGAATCAAGACCCTAAACAACTGCTCCACATCAAACTGCTTCCATTTGAAGGGTAATTTCTATTCTGTTCATTCACTCAGAGTTATTTTATGAGTAGCTACACTATGTCAGGTGCTAGAAAGAGAGGGCAACCAGCAAGTCTGGCAAGAGCCTGGGCTTCCTCAAGCTTCTACTGTGGCTTCATAGTTATCTTAGGCCAGTGATGGTGAACGTCTGAGAGCTTTCAATGATACAAACAGCTTGCTGTGCCATGCATGCCATGAGTTCACCACCAGTGTCCTAGGTACTCAAGCTTGGCTCACAAAACCTCTGCTAGTTTTTCTCCTTTCAGTTGCTTAGAAGTCCAGTTCATTTGTAATGAATTTGTCCTCTGGCTCCTCCTAATCCAACATCACTTCTAGTGCTCATGTTCCTCCAATACTCATGGGATTGGAAAAGGGACCAGGAGGGTGCCAGCATCAGAAATAGGTCCTAGGAGGGCTATGGCGCATATTGTTCATTTCTGTCTTGCTAGAGCAAATATTCTGAGAGATGAATTACATATCTGATTTCGTTTCGCCATTATACTCCAGCCCTTTGCACAGTGTCTCATAAAATAAATAATATCTGTGGAGTCAGTGGAGACTTTTTCTAGCCCTGAGAGCTGCACTGTCCTCTAACCCAATACTAAAGATTATTCCAGGACAAAATGCAGTAATCTAGCTACCTGAATCCATAAGGATTCCACATAAATCAACACAAGGTCAGCCTCAGATGAGCAACATATGATCACCACTTTATCCTTCCCCAGTGGTGCTTGTTACAAGGTTAAACTGAGCCCAGAGAAGAGAATGAAGACTTCAGAGTTTAGCCTTTGGTCACAGACTACACATTTTAGTCATAACTGATATAAAAAACCAAATACATTTGAAAGAACAACTTCAGGTTTAGTGTGAAGAATGACAGGTCCAGGAAAACAATATGGTGCTGTTTCTGCCACATTCTCACCCCTAAACAATCTAGTCCCTGAAAAAGAGATTCACAAGCAGGGGTTGTAGTGGTATGATTTGGTGATTTCCGATATCCTTATAAATGTCATAAACAGTACTAGAAAAACTTGCAAAGGAAGGATTAGTGAAATTTCTTTACCCCTAACCTTTAGACGTTAAGTTTTCAATCCAGAAGGTTCTACTTCCAAGGAGGTTCCTGACACATCTGTTTCTCTTCTGGTTTTGAACACATTCTTCTCCAAAAGCCATCTTAAAAGTCACATTTAGGAAAATGACTATGATGAATGCCTCCTGACCTTTTATCTAACACTCAGTTCTGTATTTCTCACCTCATGATACTCAATTCGAGAAACACCAATTAAGTGCAAAATATATTTAAATTCTATAGGTACCACATTTTAGACATGCAAGGATAATGGCACCTGTGCCTGGAATCTCAGAGACATACACGTAAGACAGACACACAGTGTTCTGTAGGATCTTTGTTTTTAGGTAACAGGTGTCAACCAACTGTTCTGGTACCAAAAGCAGAGAGAACTAACAACAGCTATTCAAATAAAGGCTTTGATTTTTGGTAGTGGTGTTGGTACTGGAGATTGAACCTAGGGCCTTTGTATTGACCTACATCCCCAGCCCTTTTTATTTTGGGACAGGGTCTCACTAAGTCACTAAGTTGCCCAGGTAGGGCTCAAATTTGTGATCTTTCTGTCTCAAGCTCCCAGAGTGCTAGGATTACAGGTGTTTGCCAACATGCCCAGCTAAATAACAGATTTTAACGTCATCTCACATGCAAAGGGATTGCTTATGGAAAAACGAGACTTCCTTGCACATTTGGATTCATTTTGGATCATCTAATATGAATCATGTCTGTGAAAGCTATACAAATATTATAAAGTGCTATTTCTTTCAATCTTTCTAAACGGTGCAAAATTGTGCTTCACCTTAACCTTATACAAACAATAATCCAAACATCATTTTGCTTCATATGTCAGAAAAACAATAAAGAGAATTTTAATAAGCAAAAGCCTATCCAGAATCCCCTGAGAACCCATCCATGCCCACAGGGGGAAACAACACATAATAACATTATATTTATCAATTTTCATCACCCATCTGTGATGACTGGCTTAAATGGTCCACCTATATTCTGCCCCTTAAGGAAAACAGCTACAATGCTAATCACCATGTATTCAAAGTAAGAAAGGGAAAGCACAAAGTCAGAACACAGTATGTCTAATTGTTCCATTGGTATAATAATAAACACAAGACCTATGGATAAGATAAGCATGGTCAAAAAAGAAAACCACCAGTTTGACTGAGAATACTAAGGGGAGACAAAAGAGAGGCTGCTGCAGGACAGAAGCCAGGCATAGGGTCAGGAGGCCTGGAGTAGGATGGAGATTTGCAAAGAACCAAGCCCCTCCCTCCACAATAGAAGCTAATTTAAGAGAAACCGCAATAATTTTGACAGCAAAATGAAAAGTGAAAATAAGTCCTTTTCAACAAGGCAGACAAGAGAACGAGGCTTTTGATGAATGAGGTGAAGCTGGAATTATTCACATGAGGGCTGTGCTTCTAGAAGTGTAAAACAGCAGAAAATTCAATTTATTTGTTGAGGACCTAAAGTGTTCAAGATAGGAGAGGAATCCAGGGTGAAAAAAGAAAAAAAGGGAGCTGGGGAGATAGCTCCGAGGCACAAGTGCCTGCTGGGCAAGTGCAAGGTCGTGAGTTTGAACCCTGGTCCCACAAAAAAAAAAAAAAGAAAAAGAAAAAAAATCGTGTTTTCATGGGGCTCCCAAGCTGGGGGGCCTCAAGGGAGAGGCAGATGCGGTGAACCAAAATGGCATGGAAGCACAGGCAGAGTGCTCAGCTGGACTTAAAAGCAAAGAGGACCAAGAGAAGCCAGGATGTACAAATGAGAGCAAACTGAGGTAACACAGCAGCTCAAAGACGATCACTGAATGTGGAAGAAAGAAGCAGCAAAATGGGAAGCTCTGGTCACAGGAAAACATGTTCAAAAATTGAAGCTTAGAGTAAAGGTTCCTAAGCAATGTCTACTGAACAGTGCTGCGAGGCAGAGGCAAAGTGGCACCTATGAGTGACAGGAACAGAATGGATGGATAGGTACTCAATGACTTGTTAAGTCAGAATGTCATCAGAGTGATGTAGATGGCTCCAAGGCAAGAGTCTAGTGAAGGATTGCAAGGCTGTAGCTGCCCACTGAGAAGAGAAGTAATGTGGCCAAAATATCAAATTTATTTCCAAACCTGGGACACTATTAGTAATTACATGAAGGCCATAGGGATAGCCCAAGATGACAGCCACTCTAGTGGATTTTCAGACTAATAAAGACAAGAAAGGGTGGTATAAGCACATAAGGGGATGGTAGGTGACTGTAGCAGGAGGGAAACGGCAAAGAGATAAAAGCTTCTGGATAAATATTCATAAATGAGCTGTACTGGCATAAATACAGAGCTAAGGAGACCTATAGCTTTATGAAGAGTGAACAATAAGGAAAGAAATCATATTTCTGACATGGAGTGTTTAGTCTTCTATGATCAAGTCCTCTAAATGGTCATCACCAGGCAGATATTAGATTAAAATATAGGACATTCTTCCTTATAAAGGAAAAATGCTGCTTTTCCTCATAGGAAATAAACTTACAGAACCTTAGGTGTGCTGTAGTTCAGCCACTACATCCTAACACTGTCTTGGGCTCTCTGCTAGAATATAACTAAAAGCTGGGTATGGTGGCTTATGCCTATAATCCCAGCACTCTAGAAGCTGAGACAGGAGGATTATTGTGAGCGTGAGGTCAGCCTGGGCTATACAGTGAGATCCTGTCTCAAAAACAAACCAATCACAAAATACCACTAATAAGAGAGAATTCACTATGACATGGTAAAGACATTGCTTATTTTGCCTGATATGTTGAAATAGAACTCAGAGAAAGAAGAGGGGATGCATGGACTATGATCATACTTAAGCCATCCATCTCCAGATCTCTGTTTCTTGTTACATGTGAAAATCTTTACAAAGTGAAAAAGATACATATGCTCATTGTTGGGACTATATGGATTGAACCAAATCCATAAGGAATACTATGGTCAGGAAATCTTTATGTGACCCAGAACCATTTTGGGAGATATTCCTATTCCTTCTGCCTTGGGTGAGACAATTCTAGTTCCTGGCAGTAGCTCACACAGCTGGAGGGACATCAAGGTCTCAGGGTGTGTGTCTGAAGGAGGAGGCCATGCCTAGATTTCTCAATCATGCATCATTCCATGAAATCCTGCCACCATGGCCCCAGGTAAACTAGGTGGAGTGCTCTGGTGCTCCACACAGCTATTGAGCCAGGGGCAGCTGACATCAACTCCCTGAGGGACCACCTTACTGGCACAGAGAGAGTCATGTGCACTGGGAAGCATAACTGAGACCTGGTGTGTCTATGTCTATGCTAGGCACGTCAAGTCTTTAGAAAAGATAAACTTGCCACCTGGCTAAGAACGAGGCATTCCCTTATTGTGGGATGTTTTGTTAATAGTGTAAAGGTGTATGGTGATTTAGTTCTGGACTTCACAAACTTTATTTTTTATTTTTATTATTTTTAAATTTTTGGTACCAGGGATCAAACTCAGGACCTTGCATTTGACAGATAGATGCGTAAGCTGCTGCACTATCTCCCCAGCCCCTGGGCTTCACAAAATTTAATGTGCATAATTCTCTCTTGGGGATTTGTAAAAATGAAAATTTAGATTCAGGAGATGTAGAGCAAGTCTGAACACCAGTGCTTTATGGGTATTCTGAGAAGTACAGTTCTTTAAAACTGATTAAGGGTTCCTTGAAAGGGCTGGGGAGGGGCCAGTGAGATGGCTCAGCAACCTAAAGCCCTTGCTTAGGCAAGCTTAGGCAACTGCAGAGACCACAGTTTGATCCGCTGGCACTACATGTTGTGCCAGCCCCACCTGCCTGGGCCATAATATAAAAGAATGAGGGAAGGAGGGACGGAGGGAGGGAAGAAGGGAGGGAGGGAGGAAGGAAAGGCTAGAGAGTTAGCTCAGTAGCAAAAGTACCTGCCTGGCAAATGCAAGGCCCTAAGTTTGATCCCTGGTACTGAAAAGAAAAAAGAAAAAAGATCCCTTGAAAATAACTCTCTTCTCACACTATTATTATATTCCTCATATACCTAGTATATGCTTGGCACAGGCTAATTTTTTTCTTGCAGTCCTAGGAATTGAACCCAGGGTCTTCATTCTAGACTACACCCCCCCTGCAGCTTTTTTTTTCAATTTTGAGTCAGGTTTCTGGGAAGTTGCTAGATTCTTCAGGCCGGGATCAAACCTACAATCATCGTACTTTGGCCCCACACAATGCTGAGATAATAGGCAAAAGCCACTATACCTAGCTGGCACATACTGATTCTACTGCCTGAATGGATGAGTAGATAAAACAGCCTGTACTTTTCCCAGACTGCTATTCTACTTCTCTCCATTCTCAAATGGTGGAAGAGTGAGGCATGGTGTCATAGGCCCATCATTCTAGCACTCAGGAGGCTGAGGCAGAAGGACCATATACCACATACAATAAGTTTGAGGTTACCATGGGATATGCACTAAGTTCAATGTTAGCCTGAATTACATAGTGACTCGATGTCTTATTTTTTTTTTTGAAAAACTAAAAAGGAAAAAAAAAATAGTGCAAGGGAGAAGTTGAACAAGGAAGAGAAGGCAGGTATAGATTAGCTCCTCAGGGTTTCATCTACACAGCAAGGCTCACCTGTTTGTACCGAATTTACTGTTTGATCATATGGTGACAAAAAGGACACATTTTCTCAAAAATTATATCTCTTTTTGAGTTCAAAGTGGGAAGATAGAGCTTATCAATGGACATGCCAAGCCAAAATAATGAAAAGATAAAAAATGAATTTATTAGTTGCTCCAAATGAAAGAGGAACATTCTGTTCAGTCATTTCTGGTGGGCAGCTGTCCCCTAGTACCAATTCCTAGACGTACCCCATATGGCTATTTTTCAGGATCTTCCCTAATGACTGAGATGCCTTTTGAGGAGAGAGTGGGAAACAATTACAGTGTGGCTACGTGCACCACAGTGCCTTCAGTATCTACAAGTGGTATGGAAAAAGCCATTTAAAATTTACTAATGAATGCCTTCTGCATAGAGATTTTGGGGAGCTGTTGAGGAAAAGCTCTGTAGAAGCTAAGCCCAGGAGCACTCTGCTGTGCTTCTGCTTGTTAACACCTCCCCAAGAGATGCAATTATGCTGTATGGCTGGGATTGCTGCTCAGTTTCCAATATCCCCATAAGTCAGTTACTAAAGCTGGCTCATCCACACCTCAGTTTATGAGGTAACAGGAAAAGAGAACTATGGTTATCTCAGTACGAGAAGAAAGGCCTGCACACCACAGTGAATGAAGGAGGCCGTGGGTGCAGTCCTACAGTCAAGTCCCCTTAAAAAAGTGTTACATTAAAAATGGCAATATGCAGGGATTGCCTAGGCTTAGGCAGTCATTTATTCTTGTGACACTGGGAATTCATGATCCAGAGTTCATCTACTTATACAAATTTTGGCTTATTTTCTTTAGTTTTAAATTTTTGGTTTCTTTGAGACAGATTCTCTCCATGTATCCAGGGTCAGCCTTGAATTCATGATCCTCCTATCTCAGCCTCCCAGGTGGCGGGCCTGTTTCACCATGCTCAGGTGATTTCTGGCTACTGACTGGGTAACAATATATATGCTTTGTTATATTAACTCCTGATTTTTTTTTTTTTTTGTACTGGGGATCTAATTCAGGCCCTTATGCTGCTGAGCTATCTCCCCAACCCTCCTGATTCCTTTCATTTTGTATTTTCTATAACTGATAAAAATAAAACTTGAATGATTAACACAAAATAATAATCAAGCTTCCTGTTTGCAGTGTTAATATTAACTGAAGCACATATATTGATGCCTGAAAACTGCATTCATAACCACTCTCATATCTTACAAGCTACTCATTCTGTACTTCTCATTATCCTGCTTTTTTGTAGATCTGATCATTTGTGAGTACATGCTCAATAACTGGGAATGACACATGCTGTCTTCCTGAAAAGCACATATTTTATTGTGGTAAGGTTACTTGCAGATCAGCTTGATCTACCAAGGATTGGTTTTTAGGCTTTATTAGGATGACACTAGTACAGCGCTATTCCTATGGCTAGCTTTTCTGTGTTCTCAATTGGATGCCAAATTGTTTGGCATCCCAAATGTTTTTATTCTGCATGGTCAGGATACCAGTATGTCCCTCACTTGTGATCTCTGGGTTATCCACTCAATTTATAACCATCCATGTCCTTTTCTTCTGCCAGATCTAGTAGTCTTTCCAATTTATGCCCAACACAGTATTTGTCTAAAGATCAATAAACCCTGTACAGATCTGTAGAACCATTTCTTTGTATAGCTTACTTCTCTGTAGTTTACTGCCCTGTAAATTGAAATTACCTCAGCAGCCTGGACTGTGGTCCATGTTTCCTATATCCGAAGGGCCTGCTGGAGTTTTCTGGGCTCCACTGCTCTAGGCTGCCTTTTAGAAAGCGTGCATAGGCAAAAAGGCAGAGTTTCTTCCTGTCTAGGATCACATCCTTATAGCAAATATTGTCCAATGCTTAAAAACTTTGCTTTGTATATTTTCTTCATTTTTAGTTGTCTGTGGCAGGATACAACTAATAATTGCTACTCCACCACAGACTGAACCAGAAGACATATACTCCCTTGAAAAGACTTTCTTTAATTAGAGTGAATTTATCTTATTTTAAATATAATTTTAAGTTCTACCTTTAAAGTCTGAGCTATTTCAAGGTCTAATTCCCAAAAGAAGTCTCACAGAAAAGAATGTCTGAAATGAAGATACACACAAAGGCTTTTAATTATCCTGGAATTTCCTTTGTTAACGTATGTACCTTTCTCTAACAAGAAAGGTGAAATATTCTCTAAAGTAAAATAGAGTTATTGTTAAACATTGTTATATATGAAGAGAAATACAGGTCACTCAGCTTTTTCAGATAATGGCACATCTAAAAAGATAGGGGCCAGCCAGATAGCTCAGTGGATTGAAGCACCTGCTTAGGCAGATGCAAGGGCCATGGTCTGATCTCGGTCATGCAGTGACCCTGCTCCCAAGGCACACTGAGACAGCAACTGAGACCAGGTGTGGTGGCACGTGCATGTATTTCTAGTGCCTAGAAGGCTAAAAACAGGAGAATCACTGAGTCCCATCTGTGTAGCAAAGTCCTAAAGACCCTGTACTAAAAAAAAAAAAGACAGGAGGCCACAGAGACAGCTCAGCAGTCTAAACACCTGCCTGGCAAATACAAGGACCCAGGTTAGATCCATGGTACTGTATGCTGTGCTGGCATCATATCAAACCAGCCACTGAAACTGGGCATGGTGGTACACACCTGTAATTCCAGGGTTGGCAAAGCTGAGGCAGGAGGATTACTATGAGTCTGACCTGCATAGCAATGTACTGTACCAAGTAAATAAATAAAATTGTTAAAATGATAGGACTTTTATGAGACACTTCCAGAGGCCAAAGGTTGTTGGAGGCCATCATCCCAGAAAGGAATTACAGCCATCCAAGGCCCTTCTCATTCACCTCAAGCACTCAGGGAGTCGCTTTCCTCCATTCCTCCAACCTCCACTCCTAACACACAGAATGGAGTCAGATGTTTTCCACATGTCACTGAGAAATGAGCAAAAATCTTGAGTGAAATCTCATTCTCCAAGTAGACAAGACAACTTCCACGAGCAATATGACAACCCCAGAGTGGAATCAGGAAGGCCTGGAGATGGAGAGGGATTTTCACAGAACACAACCAAGGGCAGAAACCCCCAAGGCCTCTGTGTTTACAGCTAGTTTCCCTCTTAGAAAAAGATGCTTTCTGCCTGGAACATCTTCAGAGACCAGTAGCCAACAGAAGCTGCCTAACTCCAGGGTCACCATTTATACTAAGCACCCCCTGGACTTGTGGGCCATGGCCATGTAGTTTGTTCACAACAAATATATCAAGAATTGTTTATTGACTTCATTTGTGGTGTATGTAATTGCAGGCCTTAGTGGAAAATGTTTATGTCTTTGTCTTATTTCTAACAGAGGCATGAACAACATTCTGTCTATAAATGTACTTCAAAAATTAGTAATCATGTGAAAAGGAAACACTTACATAGACAAGGCTTTTCCTGTGCACTTGTAATATGGCTTTAAGCATAACAAAAAGCATTAACTGTACATGAGGCTTGTGAAGAAGTCATACATAGAATACAAATCATTAAGGCAGCACTTTTACATTTTTCTGCCCATTTAAACATAATCAGATATTCGAACTCATGCAATAATATGTTTTCATAAAAACTCTGCAGTTTCTATTTGTAGGTCATTTATATTGAGATGGCCACTTTATGTTAAATCTTAAAAGCTGCTTCTAATGGCACCCTCGGTTCACCCATGGAACATGGCTAAATCTACAGTTTACTGCTCAAGGTTGTACATCCTGTAGCTGAGCTTTTATTTTCATTTCTGCTCAGAGAATTGTACGGTCTCTGCATCCAAAGCCATGCTTTCATTTCATAAAAAGGATAATAGATCTGACAGAAAAACATTTTTGCTTCTTTGATAAAACAGTGGCAATCATAGAGCATTTTTATTATGTTCTCAGATATTTTTATTAGCTCCTGTACTACCTCTAAGAGATAGAAAAAAGGTGATAAAGGGGGAGGAGCTTGTAATCTTCCTTTCACAAGTAAGGATTGGGAAGAAATAAGAGACGAAGGGCATTGCCATATAAATTTTTTCCACTTTCTTAAAACTATAAAACGCTTCACGAATTTGCGTGTCATCCTTGCGCAGGGGCCATGATAATCTTCTCTGTATCATTCCAATTTTAGTATATGTGCTGCCAAAATGAACACTGCCATATAAATTTTGAAGGTCAAAATTTTGCACATGTCCAGAGACTTTGCCTAAGAGTGAATTTAAGCATGGTGGACTGATTGCTCTTTCAAAAGATCTTTCAAAGTGGTCAAATATTGGAGCAGTGGCATGGCTATGATAGGGGGCTTTTAGCCAGATTATGTTGAGAATCAAGAGCAAGGATCCCAACAGGAGGATTTAAAATGTGAGTTTAGCCACAAAGAAAGTGCCAATAAAGCCGTGGACTACAAAGGTATAGCTGAAGGGATCTCCACTGCTGAGAAGGAACCAGAGAATGGAAAAGATGGCCTGAGTTCATCACAGGAGGAAGCAGGTCTCCAACCTTTGCAGCCTCAGAACTGCAACGGTCAAAGACTTTGCCTTAAGGGGAAAGCCTTTGAGCCATTTGTTCCAGAATGATGGCAGCATGGAGAATTTATTCCTCAGAATCAGGGTCAAAGTGCTCAGCAATCCAGGTACCGGACCCCTATAGCCAAGAGAGAAAAAAAGTCTGGCTACTGCTCCAGCTGGCAACAGACCTTGGCATCATTCACATGGCATTGGTTTTAGATGCATTCAAAATGTGGGAGCTGTGAGATTAAGAAGGCTTCCACTCAGATTTCAGAAGAAGGCCTGGGAGGCCAGGCAGTGTGCCGCTGACAGGGGAAGAGTGTAAAGCTGTGAGTGCAAAGCCTATTCAGTGGAAACCCCAAAAGTTTGCAAAAGCCAGGAATATAGATTGTCTAAGAGAAACTGCAAAGAAGGAGCAAAACCGGCCTAAGAGAGAAGCCATGACAGTTACCACAAGTGTCATAGAGGCAAAGCCACATAGAGCTCACAATTTGCCACGGATTGTCTCAGATTTTCCACAAGGACCTATATGATTTAATGTTGGCCCTTCTGGATTTTGGACCTGTGTTGGTCCCAATGCTTGGTATCCTGCTGTGTGTACCTTTGAAATGGTAATGTTTATCTTGTGCCTTTGAATGTTGGATGTGTTTAACTTTTCACTTGTACAGGGGCTCACAGCTAAGAGTTTGCCTTAAATCTTGGAGGAAACTTGGGACTTGGACTTTTCAGCAATGCTGAAACTGTTGGGACATCTTAGAGATGGACTGGAATGTCTTTTGCATAAGGGGATGTGCATGAGTTTTTTTGGGTACAGGGGATGAATGCTATAGTTCCTGTCTAGTTGTCCCCTCAAAACCTTATGGAGTCTTGGGGCTGCTTCTGGAGTTTATGATGATTATTGTGGGTGTGGGTAGTGCATCTCCCCTGGAGCAGTAATTTGCACTTCAATGTAAGGAAGGAAGAGAAGTTAGCTGCTTGAGCTGCTACTACTCCTCCTTTCATACTCTGCTCTTGCTGTTTGGCACTGCCATGTGCTGCTCTGCCTTGGAGCCAGCCAAGTATGGACTGAAACCTCCAGTAACTGTGAGCTCAATAAACCTTTCCTTCCTTAAAAAAATAAAAATAAATGTTGAAGGTCAAGAATATAAAAGATGGCTATAGTAGCTATTAGTAAGCTCCTATGCTGTATTTTCCTTCTTTGGTAGAATAAATCTAATTTTTTAAAGAAATTCTTCCCACTAGTAGCTGGATGTGGTGGTTCACACCTGTTATTCCAGCACTCGGGAGGCTGAGGCAGGAGAATTGGTGCAAGTTCAAGACTAGCCTGGGCTACAAAAGTGAGCTCAATGCCGGGCATGGTGGCGCACGCCTATAATCCCAGCACTCGGGAGGCTGAGGCAGGAGTATTGGTGCGAGTTCGAGACCAGCCTGGGCTACAAAAGTGAGCTCAAGGCCAGCCTCAACTGCATAACGAGACCCTGTCTCAAAAAGACAAAAAAAAAAAAAAAAAAAAAAAAAGAAATTCTTCCACTTGGAAAACTTATTTCTTGGTGTAAGATTTTGTTTGGGGTCTTTCTGTCTATACTTAGAAATGTTAGCTTGTAGGACAGAGCAGTAAGTGAAAAACAAAATTCCCAAGCAAAATTCAGCCCCTCGGGCTACTCAGCAAAGTTCTGGTCAGGTGAGTAGAGTGGTTATCTCTGTTCATCATCTTGCGGGCAGAAAGGACACAGTGACAGAGAAAGGTTCCCAAGGTAGGAGATTCATGGCTTTCTATTACAATATACATTTTTGGTGAAACTCAACAAAAAGTAAGGTTCTTGAAAGGTATGCAATCATGCATCGGCCAATAACTAACTGAATACTGGGCTCAGATGGCCTTGTGGGAAAAATAGATGAGCCAATAACATTGTTTTAACAGTGCTTTTGCAGACCAAAAATTTTTCATTTTGCTGAAGGTAAATTTTACAGTTCATTCTTTTACAGATTATGCTTTTGGTATCATGACTAAGAATGCTTTTCTGTTTTCATAAATAACCTTTTATGTTTTACATGTGGATCTATGATCTATTCTGAGGCTTAGATTTGAATTGATTTTTTTGCATATGTGTGTCCAGTTATGCCAGTACCATTTTTTGACAGAAATATCCTTTCTTTCTGAAACCGTCTTTGCATTTTTTTTATGCTGAAAATTAATTGGCTGGATTTTTACAAGTCTATCTCTAGCTGTTCTATTTTAGGGTCAGGGAACTACAGTTTATGGGTCAAACGCTAAGATAGGTATTTTTATTTAAATTTTTTAACCAAAAGAATAATACTTTCAGGGATATGAAAATTACATATTTAAATTTAAGCATTGAAAAATAAAGTTTCATTAGAATTTAACCAAGCTGGTTCACCCACTTCTGTGTTTTCCATCTACAATGGTAGCTACGACAGAGATTGCATGGCCCTGGCCCAGAAAACCTAAACTGCTTGCTTTCAGGTCCCTTACAGAAGACGTTTGCCAAACTCTGGTCTAGGATATGAAGATCTTTGTAAACATCCACGCAGATCCTTCGGGGCTTGCTGAATGCTACTATAAAAATACTGAAAGGACAGAAGCTTTAAATAGAACCCCTGAAAGCTCCAAGGAAGGCAGAAACAGAATGTATTTAATAGCCATGTACTCTTTCCAACTGGGACTGAAATACAAAAGCCTTAAGTAAAATTGTTCTTAACAGGGTGAATTTTACTGTATTATATGCTTAAACCATAAAAAGGGGAAATTTTAAGGCTAAAAGGTATTTATTTTAATGGCTTTTTCTTACATGTCTCCATGAGTCATAAACTAAGAAAAATTATTTATAATATGTAAGATGACAGGTTAATACCATGAATATAGGATATTTTTATAAAAATTAACTGGAAAATGACACATACAATTTTTAACTTCAGTAGTAGTTTTTAAAATACTGAATTAGCAGAGATTAAATATTATTAGCCAAGAGTACAAAGAATGATAATTCCAGGGATGACAAGGTTAGGGTAACATAGTCTCATTCATTCCTGTGGAGAGATGAAATTGGCCCAGCCATTCAGACCATCACCTAAATGCCAAGATGCATTACATTTAGTAATTTATCATCAAAAATAATAGCAACCATAGGGCTGGGGTGATAGCACAACAGCATAAGCACCTGCCTCACAAGTGCAGGGTCCTGAGATGGATCTCAGGCACTGCAAAATAAATAAATAAATAAATAAATAAATAAATAAATAAATAAATAAAATAACTAGCTCAGGATCATAAGCACCTTTCTAACAAGCACAAGGTCCCATATTCTATCCCAGTACCACATGGTTTGCCAGCCCAGAACAGCACTAGACAGGCTAAGGTAGGAGGCTCACTACAAGTCTGAACTGTGTAGTGAGACCTTGTACTAAAGATAAAGTAAAATAATACATTAAAATATGTTGAAAAATAAAATAATAGCAACTGCTAACATTTACATAGCACCTACTTTATCAACTGACATAGTCTGTTTTGTGCTGCTACACTTGAAGCTCAATAACCTATACAGAGCAGATCTGTTTCTTACAGTCCTGATGTCTGGGATGTCCAGTGTTGAGGGACCTGCATCTAGTGAAGGACTTTTTGTTACATTCCACAGTAGAAGGTAGAAAGACAAGAGGTCAAGCATGAGAGGAAAGGGAAGGGGGCCAAACTTATCAATGAACCAGTAATCTAATCTGGTAATAATGAATGCACTTCATGATAATGGCATTAATTCATTTATGAGAACAGAAACCTCATGATGTAATCACCTCTGTAAGATCCAATTTGTCTACCTTATTGCATTGGAAATTAAGTTTTTAATATACAGTCTTTGGGGACACATTCAAGCCATAACATCTACTGTAACACATTTAATCTTCACAACACAGGCAGGTAGGTCTTATTAATGCCATTTCACAGAGTTGAAACTGAGGCACAAAAAATCAACAATCTACCCAGGATTATGCAGCTACAAAAAGGTGGCAGAAATAATTATGCACATAAGGACTTACAAACTAGGTGATGATTTTGTGCAACACGGTCTAAAATAGAGGGGAAAAGATCCCCAAAACTCCACTAAAAGACTTTTAGAGGTAATACTAAATTTAGTAGCACAGCTGAACACAAAGTCAATACTCAAAAGTTTTTTGGGTTTTTTTGTCTTTTTAAGACAGGGTCTCGCTATACAGTTGAGCCTGGCCTTGAGCTCACTTTTGTAGCCCAGGCTGGTCTCGAACTCGCACCAATCCTCCTGCCTCAGCCTCCTGAGTGCTGGGATTACAGGCGTGAGCCACCACGCCCAGCTTTTTTTTTTTTTTTTTGTCTTTTTGAGACAGGGTCTCACTGTGCAGTTCAAGCTGGCTTTGAGCTCAGTTTTGTAGCCCAGGCTGGTCTCGAACTCGTACCGATCTCCTGCCTCAGCCTTCCGAGTGCTGGGATTACAGGTGTGCGCCACCACGCCCGGCTAATACTGAAAAGGTAATAGCATTTCTCTACACAAATTAAAAGCTCATTATGAGAGAAATTCGGGAAACCATACCTCTTACAATAGCATGCATTGTAAAATAGAAATACCTAGCCGGGTGTGGTGGTGCACGCCTGTAATCCCAGCACTTGGGAGGCTGAGGCAGGAGGATCAGTGTGAGTTCGAGACCAGCCAGGCCTACAAAAGTGAGCTCAAGGCCAGCCTGAACTGCATAGTGAGACCCTGTCTCAAAGAGACAAAAAAATAAAATAGAAATACCTAGATATCAATGTAATGATGTAAAAGACCTCTACATTGAAAACTACAATATTGTGAAAAAAGAAATTGAAGGGAGTGTCAGAAAATGAAAGCTATCCCTTGTTCTTGAGTAGGAAGAACAAATACAGTGAAAATGGCCACACTTCCAAAATTGTTGCACAAATTTAATGCAATTCTGTACCAAATATCAACAGCATATCTCACAGAATTAGAGAAAAGAATCCTAAAATTCATTTAAACTAGAAGAGACCAAGAATAGCAATGGCAATCCTGGGTAAGAAAGGCAAGGCAAGGGGCATCAAAATCCCTGACTTGTAATTATACTAAAAATCTGCTGTGATAAAAATGGCATGGAATTGGCAGGGAAAAAAAAAAACCAGGGTTCAAAGTAACAGATTAGAAGATGAAGAAACACCTCCAGACACACTTTTCTATAACAAAGAGTGAAACCGCTTCACTGAAAAAAAATAGCCTCTTTAATAAATGGTGCTAGAAAAACTGGTTTTCCGCATGCTGAAAACTAAAACTGGACCCATATCTCTGACCACGCACTAAACTAAAATCAAGATGGATTAAAGATCTAAATATTAAAACGAACATTAAATCTGCTGGAAGACAGAATAAATAGAACTCTTGAAGACAGTAGTGTAGACAAGACTTTATGAATGAAATCCCAATTGCACTAGAACCATCATTAAAAAATGAACTGCGATCTCAAAGCTTTTGCACAGTAAGGGAAACCACCAGCAGTGGAGACACAACCTACAGTGCGGGGGCCGGGGGGTGGGGGGAGGAACACCAGTTCTTCAGACAAAGTACTACTATCTAGAATATATGAAGAACGAAAGGGGCTCGGGAGATAGTTGAGAGGTATCGGCACCTACCTGGCAAGAGAATGGTCCCAGGTTTGGTCCTTGGCCCTGGCGCGACATTCTGTACTTGGCGGGAACTGGGGGCGCGCCCAGGAAATTTGAGCACGAGAGCTCTGACGCGGCGCCGGAAACTGAGGCGCCCAGTGTAAACCGCGGAATTGGGCGTGGTAATCCCAGCACTTGGGAGGTTGAGACAGGAAGATAACTGCGAGGTTTAGACTGGCCTGGGGCTACAAAAGTGAGTGCAATGCCGTCCCGGATTGCACTGTGAAACTCTGTCTCAAAAAGAACTTAAAAAAAAGAGACACCCCCAAAT
This sequence comes from Myocastor coypus, assembly GCA_004027025.1. Taxonomy (NCBI): domain Eukaryota; kingdom Metazoa; phylum Chordata; class Mammalia; order Rodentia; family Myocastoridae; genus Myocastor; species Myocastor coypus. The sequence continues at coordinate 20,518 of PVJA010013092.1, forward strand.
TCAAACACTCAATCCAAAAATCAGCATCTGAAATGAATAGACACTTCTCAGATGAAGACGTAGAAACAGCAAATAAATATATGAAAACGGGCCAGCTCACCGGTCTAAGCACCTGCCTGGCAAGCGCAAGGACCCGAGTTCAATCTCTGGTACTGCATGCCACATTGGCCCTGCTCCACGCCTGCCACCGAAACTAGGCATGGCGGTGCACTCCTGTAAATCCCACTGTACGGGGGGCCCGGCAGGATAGCTCAGTGGTCTAAAAGCGCCTGCTTAGGAAAGCTTAGGCGGCTGCAGGGACCGCGGTTCGATCCTTGGCACCACATGCTGCGCCAGCCAGGCCCTCAGGGCAGGCTGAGCGGCCATAAAAATAAGTAAAAAAACAAACAAAAGTTCTGAAACAAGAAAAAAAATAAATAAAAATTCTTTAAAAAAATAAATAAAATAAATTCCACTGTAGGGGAGGTTGAGACAGGAGGATCATTATGATTCTGACCTGTGTAGCAAGACCCCGGTTTACAGGGGCTGGCGAGATGATTCAGCGATCTAAAGCACCTGCTTAGGAAAGCTTAGGCAACTTCAAGGACCCCGGTTCGATCCCCGGCACCACATGTTGCACCAGCCCTATCCCCAGGGCTGAGCCAGCCATTAAAAAATAAATAAATATGGGGCCCCGCAGAATGGCTCAGTGGTCTAAAGCGCCTGCTAAGGAAAGCTTAGGTGGCTGCAGGGACCGCGGTTCGATCCCCGGCACCACATGCTGCGCCAGCCCTGCCCTGAGGGCAGGCTGAGCTCGCCATAAAAATAAATAAACAAACAAAAGTTCTGAAACAAGAAAAATAAATAAGTAAATAAATAAATAGGATATATTTATTTGGTCACCGGTCATTTCAGAGATGAAAATTAAAATAATGCTGAGAACCCAGCTATTCTCCTTCCTGGTATCATCCCGGAAAAATTAAAAGCATAATACCACATTGATACATGCAAACCATGTTTATAGCAGCAGAGCTAAATATGGGAAGCAGGCCAAATGCTCAGAAATGATAAATGGATGAAAAAGCGTTTTTTTTTTTGTTTTTTTTGATTTTTAAATACAATGGAGTATAACTATGCCATAAAGGATAAACCTGAGACATTTCTAGCTAACTGGATACATCTTGAGACCACACTTTTAAATGAAATAAGACAGGGCCCGGCGGGATGGCTCAGTGGTCTAAAGCGCCTGCTTGGGAAAGCTTGGGCGGCTTCAGGGACCGCGGTTCGATCCCCGGCACCACTTGCTGCGCCAGCCCTGCCCTTGGGGCAGCTGAGCTGGCCATAAAAAAATGAGTGAATAAACAAACAAAGATTCTGAAACAAGAAAAAAAATAAATAAATAAAAATAAATGAAATAAGTCAGACACACATGTATAAATACTACATTGTTTCTCTGCTCTGAGAAGCTGAAAATATAAAGGAGGACCAAAACGTACAATAGATATTATGAAGTAGGAAGAAAGGGCTGGGGATATATAGCTCAGTGGAAGTGTGTGCTGACCTGGCAAGCACAAGGCCCAGAGTTCAATGTCCACTCTAAAAAAAGAGAGAGGACAGAGAGAAGAAAGGAAGCAAATGTTCCAATGGGAAAGCAGGGAGCAGGATAGGAAGGAAGGAATAAAACCAAAAGAAAAAATAGCTTTTGTTTACAAGGAGTGAAGGAGGGGTTCAACAGAAGGTAGGGGAATGGAAAAACACAGGATCAAGTTATATCACACACAGGTGCAAATTTCCTATTATGAATGTGATCACAATGCATACCTAATATGTACCAATAAACTTAACTAATTACAAAATAAAATAAAATAAAATAAAATAGAGAAAAATCTGACATACAGGAGATATTTTAAAAGATCATCGTACTCCCACCATAGATCAAGCATTTATCCATGTCACAGACAACTGTGACATATTTTGGACAAGAAAGGGTACCAGTGGCCAGGGAGATAGCTCAGGGGCACAAGTGCCTGCCTGGCAAGTACAAGGTCCAGAGCTCAATCCCCAGTTCCGGGGGAAAAAAGAAAAAGAAAAGAAAGGTTACAAAATAGTATGAAAAATGAAAAATATGGCCTTATTTTTATTTTTAACTATAATTATGTGCATGTACAGAAAACGTCTGGAAGAATAATCATTAAAATATTAATGATGGTATGTGAAAGTGATGAGCTCATAGGTAATTTTTCCTTTTTATTTATATGTTTTATTCTCATTTTTCCAAAAGTATTACTTATACAATTTTTAAAATATTAATTGAAAGTATCTTCAATGCCATTTTCCATTTGAAAAACCACACATTTTAATAAAATGTAAATGTAAAGAGCTCTAGGATACTCAACAAAATACGGGCTGTATAACTGTAGTAAATTACTTTTACAATAAGAAAAGTTAAAATAAATATTGAAGGAGAATTTCAGGGAAAGTACTGACTTTAATTTGAGAATCGTTCAATATACCGAGAAAATTACGTCTTGTGACATTTGTCTCTGCTTCCTTTAATAACTTATCAGCAATATAACTTTTATGTCTCCACAGCCCTTTAAGCTTCCCATTCCACTTAGCCTTATAACACATTGCTTTCAAGGTAATATACACAGAAGGCTGGGAAATAGGAAACAAGGGGGAAAGAGAGTTTCTCTAATTTTTTATGACACTTGCAGATTTTTCTGTGCATTTCATGGGAAAAGTGTTTCATGATGGTGTTGAGAGGACCACTGATGTCCTGCTACATAAGCACAGCACTCTGGGGCAATATGATAATTTAGGGGATCTCTTTACACAGTTTCACATAATTTGTGGTGGCACATGAGCCAGGGAATTTGCATCAAGTGCAAGCTCATCTGCCAGTGATTCCAAGAAAAAAAAATCAGTCATAATGAGCATCAAACTTTAGGTCAGCATTAACTACCTATTGGTAAAGTAAGAAAGAAATTTTCTCCTGCTCCATATAATTTAAAACCATGTGTTTGCCAACCTAGATGACCATCAGCATGTGAATACAGAATGTGTGGTATATATACAGACACATACAGTGTAGTATATATACTATTACATATATAATGCGTGATATCTATACACAGTGGAATAGTATTCATCCACAAAGAATGTCATCTTCAGGAAAATGGATAGAACTGGCAATCATCAGATTAAGCAAAACAAATCAGTCTCAGAAAGTCAAACGCTGCATGTTTTCCTGCATATATGTGATCTTTAAAAAATTAAAAGAGAGGACACAAAATCAGAAGAGAAACTATTGAGAGAAGAAGGGAATCAGGGAGTGGGGGAGAGGACCAGGTGAGAGAAATTAATGGGGTGTGAAAATTATAAAAGCGAACTACAGGCACATGTGAATGCATCAAAAGGAAAACTGCTCCCTGTAAAATAATGCACTATCACTAATAAAGTGCATGTGCTTATGATGGCAAACAAGCACAGTGAGGAGGAGCTTTGATCAACTGCACTTACGGTATTGTGATTCTGCTGACCTACCCCAGCATCCAGAGGACAGCAAAACAGCAGCTGTATTCATCTGGACTTCTAATCCTCAGAAGAGGAAGTATATTGCAGCTTGTGTCCCAAATAAGGACATGTACAATCTAACAAGACACGCCATAACGCAGCACACACAATCCCTAACAGAAATGACTCACTTGCTGAACACTGACATTTTTTCAAATGTGTGCAAACCCACATGAACCCAGGCCTGTGCTTAACTTCTTCATTTACTCAGACAAGTCCTTCTAATGGGTCTGTTGGCATAGCATCATCTTCAGGGTGACACTTGGTAATTTACTCCTCACCCTCAAAGCCATGTTTAATCCCCACAGTTTAGCTCTGCTAAAAGCTTCAGCAGGTTTAACAGAGGAGGTCAAGGTCAGCAATCCCTTTAGCCAGTTAGCTTTCTTATACCAAGCTATGTATCTTTCAGATTTCCAAAGCTATTCCAAAAGTCTCTTTTTTGTGGAAGTAACCTTACTTTCTGTGGGGAAGGAAACAAGAAAGTCTAAAAATAAGTCTAAAAATAATTACCTCATGAATGTTTCCATTAATAATGAATTAATGAGGAGGCTAAAGGGGCAATAAACAGAACAAACAAAAGAATATACAGAAATAGGACTTGGGAAGGAATTCATGACTCCTGCTTTGCTTTTTAGTCATATGAACAGCAAGCAGAAAGCTAAGTAAGTGGCTCCCCTGCCTAGAAGAAAACAAGATAGCAAAGTATGCTAGACATGGGAAGACAGCAGTTGGAGAGGGAGGCTTTGGGCCCAAAAAGAACTGACATTAGCCCTGGGTCACACTTATCATTTCCTTACATTAAGTAACGTTTCATTTCTATAGAGATGACTACAGAGTCAGAAAGAGAAACCACAGCAGTGATATCTTGACTCTAACAGATTAGAAAGATGTATTCTAAAATGCAAGAGTCAAAGAGATGGTAGGGTAATCTTATTGCTCCGACAAGTACCAATGATGTCATTCATTTAGAAAGGAAACTCTATAGACACTTGCCCTGGATGGCCACCAACAAAGGTGACTCTCAATGAGTAAATAAGAGTCACCACAGGGAGTAACTGGCCCATCCCCACACATACCACAAGCAACCAACACCACACAGGAAACAGACTTTAACCATAGTTACCACCCTGGCCAGCCTCCAAGTTCCAAAGTACTCAGTAGGGAGTCAGGAGACACCTCTGCCCTGGCTCTGGTGCTGACACACTGGAAGTCTCTTGGGAGAGCTGCTTGTATGCTCTGGGCTTCTGTTCCTGCTTTGTCTGGAGAGAACATTCATGGTCCTGCTTTAGTCTCAGGACTGCTGTGAGGATGAAGCAATATGTCAACCTTTAGAGAGACTCGTGAGAAGGAAAGGGTGCTAAGGGCACTGAGCCCTTGGTGACACTGACCCAGAAGTTTGTGCTGTGAAGCTATGGCCCCACAGGTGGATCTATCTAGTATTAAGTTAAATGTTCAACCGCTGTCAAGAGAAGGAGGAGGAAAACATTTGTTGGTAGGCACGAAAGAAGATGGGTGAGATACTATTCAGTTTTGGCTCCGCCCCCACATCGTGTCTAGCTCACCTCCAGGTTTATAGTTCTTGCTCACCCTAGCACATAGCTTATCTCCAACCACATCATGAATTTTTTTCAATGGGTGAAAGAAGGAACATTATTTGGCTACGAGAACAGGGTGGAAAATAAAATTGCTGTTATCAATGTTTAGAGGATAATCGTTATGATTCAAAGAAAGATGACTAGAGCAGTAGCATCAGCGATGCCACAAACCATATTTATGTAATTCTCTGGGTCCCCTCCTTTATGTTGCTCTACTGGTTTCCTTCCATGAGCACCAATGGCACCCTATATGATTTATATCCCCTTTGAAGTCTCCATTTCACTACTTCATGATTTTTAGCCAATATTATATTTCAAAGTGTTAATATTAATGTTTTCAAACAAGCTTATAACAGTGAAGACACAGGTATTGCATATGCTTTAAGGGTGAAAGATAGTTACCCAGTGAAACATTTTTATAAGCAATTTATGAAAGTCCTTATTTACAAAGGGGTCAGTGGAAGCTCTTCGCCCCAGTTTTGAGTGGAGTATGAGGACAGGACTGCTGCTCTCGAGGCAGAAGGCTGTTTGCCAAGAGCAGTCCCATCATCTCTTCACAGTTGGGCTCATTCTGCCTGAAGCAAAAACAGCTACAGCAAGTGCACCCACCCTCCACTGGCAGCCACTGTCACAGCTGAGCCCTGGCCTTGTTCTCATCGAGCTGTGCTCAGCCCTTCTCTACGGAGCTTCTCTACTTGGAAACCAGATCCTGAGGCTTCTGAACCTTGCTAAACACGCTCTGAGCACAAATAAGGAAGACAGCGATGAAGGCAGAAGAAACACAAACACAAAGCTATTTCTGAGTAAATGGAAATAAAAGCTAAACACAGGTGTGTTCTGCACAAGTGGAAATGTTCCCAAATCCACAAGAATTTTTATAAATAAACTAGAAAACAAATCATTCCGGTTGCCACATCTCATTCTAGTTTCCAGGGATACACACAAATAGTTCAGGTCCTTGCACATTATTTCAGGAACCGCAGAGGCCTTACAGACACCCACTGAAGGTGTCTGACTCATTTTCTAGAAAGCCACACAAACTGACAATCTAGGGCTGAAAATGAGGGCAATGCTCACTTCATGAGTCCTGCCTTAGCATGGAAAAGGAAGACAAAGAGAAAGAACTTTAACTAATTACAAAACATGGGTAGAATGTGGGGCCAATGGAGAATCTCACAGAAAATGCAACTGAATTTAGAAAAGAGTAATTCAAGTCTTTCATATCAACTCATATAGACATCAAACATGTGCATCAAAACACATATTCAACCAATCATAGTGAGACATAACATATTAATGGACTGTGGGATGACTACTGAAGTTAGAAGCACAGATAAGACTTTTCTATAATGGCAGCAGGGGACCAGCAGGATGGCTCAGTGGTCTAAAGCGCCTGCTCAGGAAAGCTTAGGCAGCTGCAGAGACCACGGTTCAATCCCCGGCACCACATGCTGCGCCAACCCTGCCCTCAGGGCAGGCTGAGCCAGCCATAAAAATAAATAAACAAACAAAAGTTCTGAAACAAGAATAAAATAAAATAAAATAAATGGCAGCAGGGCTTCAGAGAATCAGATTCAATTTTCTCAATTTTTAGCAGACAAAATATTTATGGCACATTTTCCCCAAAATTCTTGCTAAAATATCACCCATCATGAAGACTTAACTGTCCTTTTGCAGGGGGTGGGGGGGACTGGGATTTGAACTCATGACCTTGCACTTGCCAGGCAGGCATTTGTGTCATGGAGCTATCTCCCTAGACCCAAGACTTAACTGTCTTAAGTGGATTTTCTTTTTCTTTTTACCTACTTGATATTATAGCACTCCAGCTCTAACAGCAGACTGGGCCCACACATGAGAACCTTTACACCATTTCCAAAGTCCGAAAAAGCAGCCAAAGTTTACTGGGCTCATACTTCCCAGGATTGTGGGCATCACTGGCAGATGACCTCCTGCAAGAGGTGTCTTATATGCAATATCTTAGTGTAGCTTGACAGCAGTCCTCTGAAGCTAGCTTGATGGCTCAGGAAACTCAGGCTCTGAGGGCTTAAGTCACACAGCCAGGAACTGTGGAGCTGGAATTCAAATCTTAGTTTCTCTAGGCTCATAGCCTGTACTACTTGTTACCCCAACGTGTTGCTGCCAACGAACTGAAATACTATATGAAAGTTGGCAGGAATTTTATAGGAATAAAAACAAAACTGCATCAGAACAGGAGAGCAAGAGACTTGATTTCCTAGCAGATCTTATAAAATAATAATATAAACAAAATGATAGCTATAAAACAAGGTTTTTTTTTTTGTTAAGCAACAAGCTCATAATTATCATAAGCAGCATGAATTAAGACTGGCTCCATTCGTAGCTATCAGAAAACAGCTAAATGAGTAGATGAGAGCATCCCAGGTACCAGGAACATCCATACATAGGGACAAGACCATGAGGACACATGAGTAGGATGGGGACACTTAGTAGGTTTCTCTGAACAGTTACGTGGACCAAGATCAAGTGCAGAAGGACAGTCTGTGGCCAGAATGCCTGGAGGAAGGAATATTGTGATCATGTGTCTGGACTTTATCATAAAGGACAGCAAAGCTACTGAAGACTGCATGGTGCATAGGAGTCACAAGTGCACAGCATTGTCATGGGATGACAAAAAGAAAAGACTGGGGTACTAGGGGTGAAGTGGATAGCAGGTGACTGCAATTAGCGACAGGACTCCATTTCAGGGCTTTCCTGTGGACTAAATGTGGAGGTGTAGGCCCAGCTCCTCCCTGTTCATAAGGCGCACAAGCCTGGGCTTGCATTGCATGGACAGGAAGAGGAAGGGACATACAAAGCTGGCTTGGGGATGAGGGCAGGGTAGTTCAAGGGGGATAGAGTGACCAAATGATATGAATATTTCTAGGCCTAAGCACACACAATCAGGGGTCAAGGATCTGAACATATGGGGGGAAATGACAAGGTCTTGTTTTGCAAAGGTAATATCAAATTGTTTCTACAGATATTAATCCACCATGGCAACTCAACCCTAGCACTCAGAAGGCTGAGACAGGAATATCACTGCGATTTCAAGACTAGCCTGGACTACATAGGATTTTGTCCCTTTTCTCTAGTTTTGTGGACTAATGTTTGTTTAGTTTTTTTTTTTGTTGTTGTTGTTTTTTTTTGTTTTGTTTTTGTAAGAGGGGTTTCTTTGATTTTGTGAGAAGCTTCACTGCATACCGCAAACTGGCCTCAAACTTCAGATCCCCTTGCCCTATTTCCCAAGTGCAAAGATTATAAGCATATCCCTTCTTATCCAGTTTTAGGATGAATGTCCAATTTTTTTTTTTTTTTTGCAACAGGGTCTCACTGTGTAGTCCGGGCAGGTCTTGAGCTTACTACATACTCCAGGCTGGTCTTGAAATCGCAGTGATCCTCCTGTCTCAGCCTTCTGAGTGCTAGGATTGAATTACGTGGTGGATTAATGTCTTTAGAAACAATTTGATATTACCTTTGCAAAACAAGACCTTGTCATTTCCCCCCATATGTTCAGATCCTTGACCCCTGATTGTGTGTGCTTAGGCCTAGAAATATTCATATCATTTGGTCACTCTATCCCCCTTGAACTACCCTGCCCTCATCCCCAAGCCAGCTTTGTATGTCCCTTCCCCTTCCTGTCCATGCAATGCAAGCCCAGGCTTGTGAGTCTTATGAACAGGGAGGAGCTGGGCCTACACCTCCACATTTAGTCCAGAACTCTAGAAAGCAGCCCACCCACTCATTTCTCCCTACTGGGGTCAGATTATGAAGTTAGAGATAAAAATTACTGAGATCAAGATAATGTATTCTCATTGTGACATATTTTCAAATAGCAAGGTCCAGAGTATAACATGTTAGGATGGAAACGAACTTGTTCAGGTAAGAGACCAACCATGGTGGTTCTTTCTGTTCTGAAACCTACTCAATACTATTGACACACAGAACATTTAATTAAAAAGGCTCTACCATCTCTTAAAGCAAAACAAAAGAAGGGCACAGAGTTGTTCCCTCACACAAAGATTGGCAGCTATTTAATTTTCTGGCCACTTTATCAGTACAAGGGATAAACTATTCCAACCCTTTCCCTATATTACTGAATCCAATTATCAGTGCTAATGAGGAAAATGTTTGTATCATGCTTCTTGCCCATTTAAAATTTTCTTTATTCTGTGTGTTTGGTTATAGATGTGATTAAAAATAGGAAATGCACTGTGTATAAGAAACCAACCTAAACAATGCTCAGCAGACAGACAAGGGGAGTAGAGGGACAAAAAGAGGAGTGCTTCTACCTTCCTGCAGAAAAGATCGACGAAGGAAGCATCTTTCTTCTCCTGTGATTTCCTCCTGCCACACTCAACATCCACAGAGCTATGCTGAAATAACCTAAGGGATGACTATCTCACAGGCAAAAGGATGGATGGGTTCTTGGGTGATCTACAAAGGAAGGTATAATCCACTATTCCAGAAAAATGTCTCTAACTTTAGCAGTATTTAACATAATCACTTTCATATGGAGTCCATGAGAGGACCAGCTCTCTCCCTAAAATATGCCTGACCTTTTAGCAAGCTACTGAACCTCATAGTCTGGTTCTCAGTTCACTGGCTTCTTTGGATTAGGCTCTTTATTTTATTTTCTTTTGGTTTTTTAATTTAAATTTAACAATGGTTATATTACATATTTTCATCATCAGATCAGTTTAGATTAATAGATATAGGTATATAAGATTGATCAAACAATTAAACATTAACACTTTCGATAAACATTACTTTTTTTTCTTTTCCTCTTTCTTTTTTTAACAGTTGACACATTGCATACTGTCCTCACAATAGTTCTACAGAGCACAGTGTGTGGGCATGACCCACCTTCCTATTGATGTTGCTAAGAAGAAAAAAAAAAGAAAAGAAAAGAAAATTCTTCTAAGAGGAAGCAGATGCATACACAGTCCAATGTTCTGCAATTGCAGTGGGGTACCAGTGAAGCTTGCAGTATTGGAGGCTATTGATCCAAGCCTCCTACAGCTCATCTCATCAATCTAGTTCTGTGTTTCATGCATTGTAATTAAGTTTTTTTTTTTTTTTTTTCTGGGTGATCAAGGCCAAGTCAAAGCAAGACCTGTATAACAAAACATTCATTTTTTTTTTGTATCTTCCAAGGTCAAATCCCCTCAGGATTAAGTTTGGGACCATATACAGTACTTTGTAGAACTGTTGTTAGTGTCAACCTTCGGGACGAGTCACAGCCATTGCTTGGCCAGTTTGCTTTCTGTGAAAGCCTGAGAGAATGTTTTTCTCTGGGTGACTCTCCTTAGATGAGATTAGGCTCTTTTAACACACAATCTCTAAAACTGTTTCCTAGATGCACGCTTCTTTGAATACAAAGGTAAATCTTCCCAATCACTTTATAAACAAACTGGGGGCCAGGGAGATAGCTCAGTATAATAAGCACCTGCCTGGCAAGCACAAGGTCCTGAGCTCAATTGCTGGGACCACAAAATAAACAAATACACAACAAACAAACTGGGGAGTAAGGGTTATAGGCAACACTGGGGTCCCTTATCTTTCAGTAGTAGACAGAGCTCACCTTGGCTCACTGCTTTGTCTCTCCTTTCTCTGAATTCTGCACCCCAGCAATGTTTCTCAGCCCTGCAAAAGCTCAGGTGCCACCGTGTCTCCATGTCATACCTGTACATAGAAAATTATACACTCCCTGCCAGTTACCTAGATACCAGAATAAAACCATCTTCTATGTAAAAACCTTGTATTTCAGAGAAAAAGCCATATGTTCTAGGAATCACTTGAATAGCCTGACTTTCAACTACTGACTTGGCAAGGAGCATTGTATGAAAGGAGAAAGCACACACAGTCAAGACCTTAGTAAACTGTATCTCTTTACACAGATTTTATAGCTCTCCTGGTGTTTAAAGAGTGCTCTGGCTGTCATGATAATGAAATCATCGAACCTTCTTAGCCCAAACAAGAAAAATAAAATTCTCTCAGGCATTCATTCTATCTGTTCTTGATCTTGAGCAGCAAACAGTCTTTAAGGCTTTTCCGCCTGTGAGGCATGACCAGTCTCTTTAAAGCCCTCCATCAGTCCCATACAACACAGCTCTGCATCCTGGCTGTGGTGGAAGGCAGAGTCTGTGACCAAGCAGGCTGCCTTCTGCATTAGTCCTTCTGAAACACACTTTTCTGCAAGGTCATGTGAATCAGTGGCTGGAAGCACAAAAATCTATTCCATTTTAAAGTTCATTCATTCATCTGGACTCAGCTTGATCAAAAGGAAGAACACAAAATCTTTCCTATAAGTTCAGAACCATAGGAACCAGGTATTTCAAGGGCTAAAGAAAAAGTATGCATTGTTCTGCTGACACCCCCAAAGCACTTCACAGTATAAAAGTTAGAAGAGAACCTTTGTTTACCTTATTGATGAGAGTCACTATATCTCCTTCTTTAATTGTCAATTCATCATCATTCTGTGCCTCATATGGAAATATTACTTTGCAGTAATCCTTGGCTGTAAGAAGAGAAAACACAATCCTTAAGGTGCTTTATAAATGAGCCAGCCCAGAAGAAGATGTTCTCTGTTGGGTTCATTTAAGGGGGAGGTACACACAATGGATAGGCCTTATGGCTATATAAAGAGAGGGTCACTCTCAGAAACCTCCATTCTCCACATTTTCCTCTTCACAAATAATATGACACCATGAAATGCTATTGACTGCTTTGCTTTTCTCAGGCAACAAAAAAAAAAAAAAAAAAAAAAAAAAAACGGTATCTTTGGCCACAGGAAAACAGACATGTACCATCTCACACACTCATCAGGTGCATGCATAAGCAGACATCTGCAGAGAATAAAAAGTTAAAATCTGTCTCACTATCTTCTTACAAGCATTACAAAACCAGAAACAAGGAACTTATATAGGTTACAAAGCTGGCATGGTACATAAAACAATGAAAGATTGCCTCATTACAGCATGTCTTAAAAGACAAATATGGATGTATTTTTACGTGAATACATGTCAAGCACAAACAAACAAATACTGACAGAAACAGATTTTTTTTTAATAAAGATTGAAGACAAGGCTGTGTGCATGCTAGACAAGAGCCTTGCCACTGAGCCATACCCCCGGTTAAGAAGACAGTGAAAATAGTTGTAAGGGATTTGAGAATTGAAGGCTTGGAAAATAAGGCGGAAAGTAGAAAAATTCAAGAATATTAGTATTTACTAGAGCAAGCATTTCTTAGTCTCCATCAAGGTCAACAGATTTGCTTATTTGTTTGTTTATTTATTTATTTAGTTTTGTCTTTTTGAGATGGGTCTCACTATGCAGTTCAGGCTGGCCTTGAACTCACTTTTGTAGCCCAGGTTGGTCTTGAATTTACCCTGATCCTCCTGCCTCAGCCTCCCAAGTGCTGGATTACACGTGTGTGGTACCACACCTGGCTAAGAATGCATTTCTTTATTTTGGTGAATACAGCAATGATCAAGGAGAGTGATCTAGAAAATCAAGGCACTTTGAAAATCCACAATATAAGACATACTATGATCTAGGGTATGACAGATCTGTCTAGAAACATAATAGAAAGATGGAGAGGAAGAAAAGGGAGAAATCACTTTACTTCTGTGATGTTTTTGTGTTTTGTCCAAAGCCTTGAAGATATACAGTTATATCCCCTATCCTAGAGTTGGAAATTCTCCATTTTACACACTCTTCATCTCTGATGGCTTATGCTCATTAACCTATGCTCAGTGAGGGACCCTCATTCCAAAGGCTACCAAGCTCATATTCTTTTTTTTGTTGTTGTTTTGTTTTTTGTCTTTTTGAGACAGGGTCTCGCTATGCAGTTGAGGCTGGCCTTGAGCTCACTTTTGTAGCCCAGGCTGGTCTCGAACTCGCACCAATCCTCCTGCCTCAGCCTCCCGAGTGCTGGGATTACAGGCGTGAGCCACCACGCCCGGCTTCAAGCTCATATTCTTAAGCCCACACAGTTACCAACATTCCATTTCTCTTTAATTAGTAAAAATCAATAGTCACAAATCTGAACTAGTCAACTGTTCTCAAGGGAGGGAAAAAGCTAAACATCTTTAAATTGGATGATGACAGCTACTTACCAATTTTCCTATTGACTATGCTAGTGAAATATGACTACTCGACCTCAAAACACAAACACAGTATTAGTGAAGAATTGTCCTGCAGAGCCCTAGGTTTAAGATTAATTCATTGGGGCTGGGGATGTAACTCAGATCCAAGCACCTGCCTGGCAAGAAAAAGGAGCAAGGTTTGATCCCTGGTACCACATGCCATGCTGCTGTGCTGGTCACAGAAACCAGACGTGATGGTGCGTGCCTGTAATCCCAGTACCATGGAGGCTGAAACAGAAGGATCGCTATCAGTTGAGCTGTATAGTGAGACTCTGTACCAGAGAGAGAGAGAGACAGACAGAGACAGAGACAGAGATAGAGACAGAGACAGAGAGACAGATAGAGACAGAGACAGAGACAGAGACAGACAGAGAGAGTTTTCAAATGATAAATTGTTTGGATGGAAATAATGAAGGCATTTTAGAAAGGATGTTAGATACTCATGGCCAACAAAGAAAGAAGAAGCTAGTCATATTTTTCTTTTTTTTAATAAACACTTTCTTTTTAATTTTATTTTATTTATTTATTTTTTTCTTGTTTCAGAACCTTTGTTTGTTTATTCACTCATTTTTATGGCCAGCTCAGCCCACCCCAAGGGCAGGGCTGGCACAGCATGTGGTGCCGGGGATCAAACTGCGGTCCCTGAAGCCGCCCAAGCTTTCCCAAGCAGGCGCTTTAGACCACTGAGCCATCCCGCCGGGCCCCAGCTAGTCATATTTTTCTTTCAGTGAAACACAAGTTAATAAAATATGGTGGATTGGTGCTGGTTTACTCCTCAGCAATCATTTGCAACCTCTTTCTTCCTTCACAGAAACCTAATTTGTTTGATCATTATATTCGGGAAGAACTCTGCTATAGTCTTAGGGAAGGGTAAATTTTGTCCTGGTAAGTGCTCTTTATCCCACTCTCCTTTGTGACTGGTTTAGGGAAGGGCATAGGACCTATTTGCAGCCAATAAAATTAAAAGAAACTGCTGCTGTGGGGATCCTTAGATATTGTTCTGTGGTTTAAAGAGAGAGAACAAGTCTTAAAGAAGATAGTTGCCTTCCCTTTCTACTTTTAATAGTTTAATCTTTGTTAGAAGACAAGGTAATGTTTGGTACTATTGCAACCATTTTTCGACTGTGAAAAGAAAGCCAAGAATTTGACCCTAAGCGCTGACACTGTTGAGATGTCTGAAAAGCACCAGCTTCAGAGAGTCTCTCTGGAACTCTTGTTACAGGACTTAGGAAAATAATTGTTTACCACTACTTTGTGGTCAGGTATGTATTCACTGCTCAAAGAACAAGGCATCCTCAAGTGAAAGAGCAAACTACAAAAAGGGGAAACTTCAGTTACCACCTCTCCACCCATGTCCACCCCCGAAAAAATCTCTTTCTGTGTAGCAGTCATTTTTTTTACCTCAACTCTCGTTTTACCACCAGAACCTGGCCCATTGTAGGAGGGTCAATAAAAGACTATAGAATTGACTTATAATCCACATAGTGGAAAAACATTGCCCAGAAAGTATTAGTATTCCTTTAAAACTTTTCATAGAGCCATTTCGTTTTATGTTTACAGTTTCCTGATAAGCTAAGCAGGGTAGATGTCTCCGTTCTTAAAAATGTTGCATGAGGTATAATATATATACTGCAAAAAATATCCATTGTAACTGCACACAGTTTGATATGCTTTAAAGACATATATATATATATATATATATATGTATATATATATATATATAGTTTGGCTGGTCATCACTATAATCTGGTTTTAGAATACTGCTACCACACAACTATTGTTTTTTTGTGTGAAAAACAATATGCACAGAAATATCTAGAAAACATCACCTGTTGACAAAAGAATATATCAATACTGTGGGAGGCCGAGCCAGAAGGATCATAGGTTTGAGTTCAGCCCCGGCAACTTAGGGAATTAGGGAATTAGCAGACCCTGACACTAAATAAGAAACAAAAAAGTTCCATCATATAGCTCAGTGAGAAGCCCTGGGTTCAATTCCTAGTACAAAGAAACCAAACCAAAACAAGATGTGAAAGAATGGTGCTAGTGGGCTACTGCCTACTACTACTGTAAATAAGCAGGTTGTCTCACTCTTTGCGTCCCCAGAATCTAACACAAAAACTTGTCATTCATTTCTTGAGAATCCCTAAGGGATACCTATAAAATGATAGAATATTTGAGGAATAAAGATTGGAGAACAAGACTCTAGGCCAGGAGTCAGGGCACTCAGCTGGGATCATTTCCAGCTGAGCTTTTGGAGCACATGACCAGAGGCAGTCACTTCACAGCTCCGGATGATCACAGTGTGTACAGGTGCAAAATTGCAAACTAGCCAGAAAGGGGTAAGGACAGTTTAGTTAATGTCAGCTAAATAGTTTTAACAAATTTAAACTCATTCTAGATCTCAAAATTTAAATGAAAATAAAAGCTGACTAAGGTCTGCAAAACATGAGAATGACATTCCAGGATGCTGAACACCTAAGTTCCTGCTTGCTGTGACACTTCACTATTTGATTCGCACGCATGCACACACAGTCACCCAGACTTCCTGACCACACATAGCAGCCAGTAGCCCCATGTTTTATTGTAACATATTTTAAAATGACAATTAATTTTCACTTATGAAAAATTTAAGCTTTAATTTAGCAGTACTGAAAAATCAAAACATTATATTGCTTTGGATGTAACAGAGGCTTTATTAGGACATTCACTCCAAAGTAACTTTATGTGAAAAAAACTATTACCTCTGAGCAACTTTATAGTATATATTTCCTATTTCAAGCATTTATTGGACCCTCATCATGTAAAAGAAAATTGCCACTTTTCAGGCCTGTGATATGTAAGTCCAGCCACTCTTTCCCATCACTGAATGGAACTGACAATTTTATGCACAGGGAAAAGAGAGGGGAGGGGAAAGAAAAAAGAAGACAAACATGCGTAAAATCACTTTGAGGGAGTATAATTGTGATGTTTCAGAGAACAGGCAAGACTACAAGTGGAAGAGAACTAATAGAGCATAAGTATTTGATTTATCATAAAATAATATAATTCTAAATCCCTTTTGGACATGAGAAGATTATAAATTTTAAATGAGTAGGGGACAGCCATGGAGAAGAAAGGGATGAAATTAGGCTTTAGTGGCAGGTATTTTCCATCTATTCATCAAGGAGATGGGTTTCATTAGTCTGAGACCAAGTTGGAATGAATGTATTCATACACATAAAGAAATAAAGATAAAATTTACCTAGCGATTAAAATTAAATCATCTCTACTTTTTCCTTAGGAAGATTAAAAATACTAATACATTACCATAAGATCAAAATCCTAAATCAGTTCAGCTTTTTTGTTTAAAAGTCCTTTAAAATATCTGATAAAAAGCAGTGACCCTCTCCTTCTAGAAACAAAACAAAAATTAGAAACATATTCAAATGGCTAGAGAAAACAGGCCTCCTATCAGAAGGTTCAAGGATCCAGATGTCATACCAAGTTCCCAAGTTTCTTGTACTAATTAATTACCAGCTTTCAAATTTTAAGAAAGTTGCTCCATTAAAAATCACCGTGAGAGTTTTGGGACACTGAGACAGGAAAACTGCAAGTTTGAGCCCAGCCTGGGCACTTCAGTAACTTAGTGAAACTCCATCTCAAAGTAAGAAAAGAGCTGGGCATATATTTGAGTGAGATGCCCTGAGTTCATCGACATAGACAGTACCATAGACCGGCAGGCAGGCAGGCAGATGGAAATTTTTAAAGTGTGTGGGTAAAGGGGAAAGAGACAGCTGGGGATGTAGTTTATAAAAAGGCCCTGGGTTCAATCTCCATTGCAAACCAAAAAAACAAAAACAAAAAGTTTGGTCATGATTCACACAGCCCAGAAAACATTATTAGGACCTCTAGACTTTTAGAAATTTGCATATTAAAAACGGACTGTTACAGGAGTTAAACTCACATATCCATGTCACATGACTCCCTTCAGCTGGTTTTAAGATCTATTCAATAAAAAACAAACCAACATAAAACAAAGAAGAAAAAATCCGTCCACTTAAAACATTAAAGTGGAGCAAACAGAATAAACATATTAGTAAGCTGAATACATACACATGAGGAAATGATATTAAATCCAGAACAACTCTCTGGGCTCAATTTTTGGATATGAAGATCCCCATGTGTCATGGTCACAGTCTAATAGGAAACCTTCCAGAGCTTTTAGGAGTG
Source organism: Myocastor coypus (assembly GCA_004027025.1). Taxonomy (NCBI): domain Eukaryota; kingdom Metazoa; phylum Chordata; class Mammalia; order Rodentia; family Myocastoridae; genus Myocastor; species Myocastor coypus. The sequence continues at coordinate 38,044 of PVJA010013092.1, forward strand.
GTGGAAAGTACCAGCTCTTGCCTAGAAATAAAGTTTTCTCTTCATTTTGAAAAGTATTAAAAAAAAAAAAGAGAGAAAAGTACAACGAGTGAGCCAGGGAGATAGCTCAGGGGAATAAGTGCCTGCCTGGCAAGTGCAAGGTCCTAAGTTCAAACCCTGATTCCAGAAAAAAAAATCATAACAAAAGTATCAGTCTTGCTGAGGTGTATTTTCACCAACATCAAAGTCAGAAATTCTTCCATTCAACTGCTAGATTTTCTGAGCTACTACTAATTTGTAATCCTTTATTTAGAACCCCTGGGCACAGTTTTTCAGATTTTAGAAAGAAACACTGGACACGCCACATAATATATAACATCCCCAAATGGGGGCTGAGGCTCTACCTAGTCACTGAAATTCTGCAGCACATGGATGATGATCACCCCAAGTAAAATAAGAAAACACAGTGAAGAAATACATGTCACTGCACTACAAGTTTTAGCACACAGTGAGCACTAAAACCTTTCGATTTTCAGATCTCTGTAATTTTGAATCACATGTGGTATCCTATCACATTCTGGAAAAGACAGTCTAAGGTATCAGTATCTGGTTGTCAGAGAGCTTATAATCAAGTGGAAGAAACGAGGCACACACACAGACTTCTTGACAAGCCAACAGTGAGGAGTGAAGACAGCTGTCCATTTGACTAAAAGCATCAGAGTTACAGAAATGGGGAATAACTTCCAGAATCAGTCAGTGAAGTGGCAGTGGCAAGAGGAGCATGGCTTGGGTATACTTCCCAACTTAACTCAACCCACCCCTCCGCTCCCCTCCCCTCCCCTCCCCCCTTTCTCTCTCTGTACCAGAAATCAAACTCAGGACCTTGTGCTTACCAGGCAGGCACTGTGCCACTGAGCTGGCTATATTCCTGGACCTCACTAACCATGTCTGATAAGGACTGTTAGCAAAACCTCCTATAAGCTTCCCAGATTCGTTTCCTGAGACCTGAATTTTCAATTCCATTGTGAAACCAGGAATCTCTGCACTTAAGCAAACACTCATTCATGTGATTCTGACCATCAGTATAGCTTAAAAAGTCTTGATTGCAGTATGTGGCTCTTACATTTGAGTAAGCATTAATGCCAAGGGCAAAAACAGATCTCTCAGTCCCACCCTTGGTACTTCCTATTGGGAGGGCAGTGGGGAGAGCTTGGATATTTACATTAATGACAAGTTTTGTAGTCTCTTATCAGCTACAATTTTGTATATACTTAATTTCTAAATGTGTAAAAATGTGTAACTGCTTTTATAGAAATTTATTAGAATATCAATGACTGATAGAAAAATGCCAATTTCAAGTCTAAGATGTTTGATACTCATAATGACAGTGATGTCATGCTCAAGCACCTATGTTATAGAATAGTAGTATCACTAAGCTTTTCTTCTGGAGGGTTAAGAATATAGGTTTACAGACCAAAAATTAGAGATAAAGAAGGGCTACAAGGACTGCCAATCTTTTAGCCTTAGCCCTATCAACATCAGTGAGGACTCAGAACATAAGGGAATCTGTGTTATAACATCCTATAATTCAGTGATGCCCCAAATTTTCTGTTCAAGGAGATTATGAAGCTACAGAGGAAAGGGATTGAAGATACATAGTGTGCCAAAGGAGAGTCACTTAGTGAGAAAACATTCTCTCAGGCTTTCACAGAGAGTAAACTGGTCAAGCAATGGCCATGACTCATTCAGGTGGCTGACACTGACAACAGTTCTACAAAGCGCTGTACATGGTTCCAAAGTAAATCCTGAGGGGATTTGAGAGATATAAAAGTAACATGTTTTGCTTTGCAGGTCTTGCTTTAACTTGCTCTTAACCACCCAGAAGAAAAGTTTAACTGCAAGACATAAAACAGAAAGCTACATTAGAACGCTGAGCTGTAAAAGGCTTAAATCAACAGCTTCCAACATTGCCAGTTTTACCAATAACCCCCTGCGATTATGGAGCATTGGATTATGTATACAACTACTTTCTCTTAGTTCAGTGAGAAGAAATTTTGTTGTACCAATAACAATTTGAAAAATTATAACATCTACACCCTGTGCTCTGTGTAACTAATAGCAGGACAACAATATGCATTGTATCAAATATTGAAATGTATGACTAACATGTTTTGAAATTGTCACATTGTTATACAGTTATTTCTTATTACAAATAATAAAAATAGTATTGACTATCAAAAAAATAAAATAAAAAAATGACAAGTTTCCAGGTGATGCTACTGCTGTTAGCTGTGGGAATAAACATACAGTGAGAATCACTGTCTAACAGTGGATAATTCAAAGCTAGGAAATAGCTTAGCAATGACTAGGATTTGGAGAACAAAACACTACTGCAATGGTACTGGGCCTGGGTGTGCTATATGTTATTTTTTTAACATTTTAAATGACTTTTAATAATAAATAATGTGACAGTTTCAAAACACATTAGTAGTACACACCCAGCAGGAAAAAAAATGCTTAAGTACAATGCATGAAACAGAGAGCTAGATTGGTGAGATGAGCTTTAGGAGGCTTAGATTCAATAGCCTCCAACATCAAAACACATTAGTAGTACATTCCCAATAATTGATACAATACTTACTGTTGTCCTCGTAGTAGTAATTCCGAGCACAAGATGCAGACATGATACTTTTTCTAATCATTATTGGTACAAACATTTCTTTTATTAAACTAAGAGGAAGTAGTTGTGTACATAGTCCAATATTCCATAATCGTAGTGGGTTATTGGCAGAACTGGCAATGTTGGAAGCTGTTGATTTAAACCTTTTACAAGTACTGTATGTTAAATTTAGATAAGAAGTACAGTTCTGGGTCAGATCCTGAGGATCTAGGGCTAACAGAACGGGTGGCAGTTGAGATACATACTATGATTGTCACTTATCCAATAAATAAATGAATGCCCCCCATGCATCAGGCAGCAGGGATGAAGCAGTGCCGTAGTGAGGTCATCACGAGCTATACTAGTATTTCAAAAGTGCAGTTCTGCTATAGTTTGAGTGTATCTACCAAAGTGCATGTGTTAGAAATTTAACCCCAACACAGGAATAATGGGAGGTGGTACCTAGTGGGTGCTGTCTAGGTTTCAAAGCTCCACTCTCATGGATGGATTAGTGTTAATTATAGAAGGGCTTGAAGTCATGAGCTCAACTCCTTGCTTTCTCCTGTCCATGTGATGCCTTGTGTCATATTATAACATAGCAGGAAGGACCTCACCAGATGCGGCCCCTTGATCTTCTGCTTCTCAGCCCCAAAGGACATGTGCCATACAGACTTCTATCATTTATAAATTCCTTAGATTGTGATATTCTGTTACAAAAGCACAGGATAAATTAAGACAGGATCTCCAAAGGACACTGGCAATACCTTGAGATATTTTGGGGTGTCACAATTGAGGAATGGGAAGTGCTATTGACATCAGGGATACTTCTACATATTCTGTATTCCGTGCAGGACGATCCTGACAGAGAATGATCTGGCCCAAATACTAATGCTGCCCTAGTATATATTTATATCCAGACAGGGAAATGAAACCTAATGTATACTGCATGATGTCTGTCAACTCCAAGCTGGCACCTTCCTTTTAGAAGAAGTTAACTGTAACCTGAGTCACAACAACTGCCTTTGATCTCAGACACTGCTAGGAATTTGACTTTCACATTAATTATAAGCATTAATTAGAATACCTTTTACTCTCTCACCTTTAAAAAGAGAAGTATTTGTTAAAAGCAGAAATGAAAAATCTGAGAAGCAAAGTCTTTCTGTTTTCTGCTACAGAGAAGAGGCCACAGAATCCCTCATCAGCAGTTTCTACTGTTCAAATGAGAACATAGGAGAATCTGAAAGAAAAGCTACCCATCAGAAAATCACAGTCTTTAAGTCTCCAAGAGGACTGCATTTGAAATGCAGGGATTAAACAAGATGAGGAGTGTGGTGAGCCTCACAGGAAGGCCCCCACTCTGAATCCACATAGGTCTGTGCTGGTAGCACCTAATGAAAGGTGCTTTCTAGGAAGAATGAGGAACTCCTCAGACACTGAGTATGAGAGCTTTAGTACATATCAAATGTGAGAAGCACCAAAGGGTACGTGGGAAGTATGTTTCCTATTTGATGTATTCAAATTCCTAGGTCCAAGAATGAGTGCATTTTGGGGAGAAATATGGAGCAGAAATGCCAAGATGGAAAAGCTGGGCCAAAGGATTCCCAGAAACTGAGGAAAAACAGCAAGGAGGTGACCCTATTTTCTTCTCATGGGATGAGACAGTAATAATGAGCCTAGACAGAGGGTAACAATTTGTTCAGTCTTTAACCAGACTGGGGTGACAGACAACAGTAAGGGTGGCTACAAAGTAAGAGGCAATAGTTTCTCCCAAGCATATCCTACAGCTATAAAGTATAAAACCTGCTTCAAGCAACCATGGTTTTCTTGTTTCCCAAGAAAGTTTAACCTCCCAAAGCCAAACACCAGGAGAAACTTTGCTTTTCAAAAACCATATCAATAAGAATGGGGCCCAGCAGGATGGCTCAGTGGTCTAAAGCACCTGCTTAGGAAAGATTGGGCGGCTGCAGGGACAGTGGTTCGATCTGCTGCACCACATGCTGCGCCAGCCCTGCCCTGAGGGCAGGCTGAGCCGGCCATAAAAACAAATAAACAAACAAAAGTTCTGAAACAAGAAAAAAATAAAATTAAAAAAGAATAAAACATTCTAATCTTGCTAAAAGGTGCTAAGTGACTTTGAATCAGAGAAATAGCCTTGATTCCCAGCAGAAGTGCAGAGCTTCATGTAAAGGTTTCTAGACATAGGAATGTCCATCAGGCCCTGGATCCAACTGACAAGGTAAAACTGCTACTGACCCTTTGCTGCACAGCTTTTTTTTGTTTTTTAAGTCTACTAAAACACTTCTTCTTGGCTCAGTGGACTAAGTGCCTGCTTAGGCAAGCACAGGGACCAGAGTTTGATCCCTGGTACCACATGCTGCCCGCCACCCTCACCCACAGATGTACTGAGCCAGCCACCAAGTCTGGGCATGGTGGCACACACCTGTAATCGCAGCACTGGGAAGGCTGAAAATAGGAGAATCACTACAATCCAAGAGCTGCAAAGCAAGACCCTGTACCAAATACCTTAAAACAAATAAACAGGGGCCCGGCGGGATGCCTCAGTGGTCTAAAGCGCCTGCTTGGGGAAGCTTGGGCGGCTTCGGGGACTGTGGTTCGATCCCCGGCACCACATGCTGTGCCAGCCCTGCCCTTGGGGTGGGCTGAGCCAGCCATAAAAATGAGTGAATAAACAAACAAAGGTTCTGAGACAAGAAAATAAATAAAATAAAATAAAATAAAATAAATAAAAAATAAAACAAACAAACAAAAACCACTGCTTTGTTGAAATCCCGCCAGGCCTCAAAATTTCTAATTAGTTTTTTTCCTCTGTTTGATTGGATATCCTTGCTTGGTTTCATGCCAGATGTAAATGAAGAGCTGAAAATAGCACTTGCCTGATCAGCCCCACATATAGTGCTCAGGAGCTGCAGAATCATCTCAGACTCTGTGTTCTGCGCATGTGCCCTGGGTTTTACGACTTTGACAGACTATGTCCACTCACTTGATCAACAGTTTTGCCTCTCAGCTGCAGGACTCCTCTTTTGCAGTCTCAATAAGCTGTTAAACTTAACTGACTTCCTCAGACTTTTGGAGGATTTTGTGGGCCTCCGGGAAATTCTTTTTAGGCTCTTGGTATGCTCAACAAAGAACTGGACAAAACATGTATCAAAGGTGCTGGAGATGTATATTTACTGTAGGTGGAAAAGAAGTACACTCCATACAGTGACAGCAGGCCAGTGAACAGGTTTACAGTGACCATGACGTTAGTACTTTTCTGTCTGGAAATTCCTAGATTGGATCCTCCCTCGTTCAAAATAAAGAATTTGAGACAGTTGTCCTATCAAAAACTCACTTGGCCTCGTACCATATTCAGACTATCTTTTGGAGGATTTGCTTGGCTTCATGCCAGATGTAAATGAAGAGTTGAAAATAGCACTTGCCTGATCAGCCCCACATATAGCGCTCAGGAGCTGCAGAGTCATCTCAGACTCTGTGTTCTGTTTATATGCCCTGGGTTTCATGACTATGGCAGACTATGTCCACTCGCTTGATTAGGTTTGCCCTAGCATTAATCTCCTGATGACTTCCAGTTTGTTCCAGGTGGCCTTAGGCTGACTGGACTGAAGCAGTGGCTAGAAAGATTATAGGGTCTATCCAGTCCCAAGAAACACTGACAACTCCTAGCAACTATTGAAAAACTTAAACACCCAGAAAACTTGTCTTAAAAACAAATGTGTCCTTTTCTTCCTATTGACTACATACTTACAAAAAACTTACGTTTAGTGGCTTTGAAAAGACTAATTCAACTGAGAGTCCAATAATCATAAATTATTTATAACTCTCCGCTTGCTCAACTGCCACTTATTATAGGCCCATAGAACCTACAGCTCATTTCTAGGCTGTATGGTAGGTACATTGAGTAGAAGTCCTTGACTAGAAAAATCAAAGATCCAATCATAACAATCAGGCAACATTTGTTACCATCACAGAAGACAAACCCTAACAAGCAATTCAGTCAGCAGAGCAATCGTAAGAGGAGGTACAAATGTCCACTTATAAAGTCGGAATGGAAACTTAGCCTTTGTTCTAACCCCCAACTCATAACTTATTCAGAAGCCTCATATGACCTTACAGAGACTGTCAATGACTTTTATTTTAACACACCCACCTATTCAACTAGCCTTTTGAATCTGCAAGACTAGAGTAGTTCAAAATGATGTTAAAGGTTGTATAAATACAATGAGGACAACAATATGCATTGTATCAATTATTGGGGATGTATTACATGTTTTGAAACTCTCACATTGTAATTTCTTACTAAAAATAATTTTAAAAGTTAGCATGTTTATCCCCCAAGTTAGGGTGAAAAGGCAAAGAGTAAAATCCCGATATGCAAAAACAATGTTACATACAAATGAAGTAGAAAAGACAAATATTAATGTCATTTCTGATGACCTTTTACAATGTAAAGAGAAAAGCCTTAGAATGGGAACTACCCTGTTGACACATGCATGTTGGATTTGTCCTCTCCTGAATTTTGAGAAAATAAAATGGGTTTTTGGAGCCATAATGTTAATAGCAAAAAAAAAAAAAAAAAAAAAAAAATGATGTTAAAGGGTCCAGGGAGATAGCTCCGTGCCACAAGTGCCTGCCTGGCAAGTGTAAGGTTGTGAGTTCAAACCCTGGTTCCACATACCAAAAAAAAAGATATTAAAGGCTGGCAAGATAGCATGGCTCGTGAGGTAGCTCAGCAGACTAAAGCACCTGCTTAGGCAAGTGCAGGGACTGTGGTTTCACCCCTGGCACCACATGCCATGCCAGCCCCGCCACCAGGGAGGGCTGAACTGGTCAGAGTCTCAACATAGTGGCACACACTTGTAATCTCAGAGCTGGGGAGGCTGAAAGCAAGAGGATCACCATGATTCTGAGCTGTGCAGTGAGGCCCTTGAACAACAAATACATTTTTAAAAAGTTGTTAAACAGCCCTTGCTTGGAGCTATTTTTCTATTCCACAGAGGCTACAACCTGCATCAGTTGTAATAAGAAAGAGGAGAACTCCAGATGTGATGATCTAGAGATACCTCAGGGCACTTCATTATGAATATTTAGACAGTTTTCCTCTTGTTATGAAAATTATAGCAATCTGTTACCCAGCATGAGCTTCCATTGCATTTCAGTATTACAGAAGCTTTTTCTTGGCTGGGTGGAGATAGGGAGAATGTTAGTTCTTTAAATCCTGATCAGCTGAATTTCACTTTCACTCAGAAAATATCAAGGCACAATAATATTTTTTGAATCATCGTAACTCTCAACCTTAAGTAAGCATGCTAAGGAGACAGGTGTACTATAAAGAGCTGTCCTCTTCTGTACTATGCGCAAGTTTCATTATGGCTTGACTTCAGATTAGATGGAAGAAGGAAGAGGCTGCTTGGATCCCAAGCTCAGGGTAATTTCTAATAGCTGGTCAGCATACTTCACCTCCTACGTGAACACAAATGTGACATCAAAATTCAGAAGGATTTTTAGAGGACCAAGGTGACACTAAATGGAAATTATGGGAAAACAAGTAACCTAGAATTTACTGTTGGCAATGAAAGCTTGATTTATATAGGGTGAGACTAAATTGCAAAAAATTTTGCCCTGAGATCCATGGAAAGTGTCAGTAAACACCCCTCAAGGTTTTACTGGCAGTGATAATTCATTTTGACCTCCTACCCACTTAGAAGCACATTAACATCTCTGCTCAGTGAAAACTCATATCCTCAGCAAACTGTTCACATTTTCCTTCTGTCTCTTCCATCTGGCTGCTGAATCCTTGGAATACAGAAACCTTTTACTCGAGTCCTAAAGCTTGTAGAATTGAATCAAAGGATGAAGATGCTGAAAGAAACCTCAAGGGTTTTCTTTAGTAGAGCCCCCTGACTTAACAGACAATGAGCAAGAAGGCCAGAGAAAGAAAATTGCTTGTCCAAGGTCACACTACTACATAATGACAACAGAACTGATCCTCTTAGGACTCTAAGATAAAACATTCTACCTGTCTATACAAATCTACACTTCATTAGCAATCCATTCCTGGGCCATGGTATTTCTAGAGAGTGAAGTATGTGGATGCAGTTAATCGGTATTCATAGGACTGAACAATACATGAGCTTGAGCCAAGATTTTCCCATATACTTCAATAAACCGAGCACTTGTAACTTGTGTACATTCCCAGGCCCAAGAAGCCCATATTAGGCCCAAGAATTACTCTCTTGTTCTATATGGTCACTACTCAGCACAGGTACTGAGCACTCAAAATGTGATTCCTTGAACAATCTGTCAAATACACATAGAATTGTAGACATTACACAAACAAAAGGGTAAAAGTACCCTTTAAAATAATTTTGTGCAGATTACATGTTGAAAAGATAATAGTTATATTAAATTAAATATATTAAAGTTATTTTCAATTATTTCTTTTATTTTTTTAATGTGGCCATTAGAGGGAGGGGGAGATAGCTCGGTGGCATAAGTGCCTGTCTGGCAAGAAGAAGGTCCTGAATTTGATACCCAGTACCACAAAAAGAAAATGTGGCCATTAGAAAATTTTAAATTACACATGAGGCTTTCATGACATTTCTATTGGCTAGCACTGTTGAAAGACACAGCTAACTCCCCATTCACTTGTCTAATCCTTCCAAAAAGACTAGAACATGTGAGGATCATCTGGCTATAACAACTGTCACTCCAGTAATCCTCAGGGATGATTTGGCTGATCTAGTCAGCTAGGGGGGTGTCCCCTTCCTTCCTCAATGCTCCATATGCCTCCCTCATGAAGCTGTGCACTCAGCTGAAGAGGACACCCACCTCCGATAGAGGAGGACCATTATTTGGTCAAGAATATACAAGTAGCTGTGCTCCCCTGCTAAAACCTCCAACAAGCTCTCAAAAAGACTGGAATCCACCATCTGCAGAGTTGACTTAAATATTTAGATGCATTCAGTATTCCAGCAGATGTGTATTGAGTACAGTAGGAAATCATGAGTACAGTAGGAAATCAAGGGTGGATCATGGTCAGAGTAATTAGGTCTTTACCCAAAGGCCTGAGTATCCCTGAAGTGTTTGAGTTGCCATTGTGTAGAATCTTCCTGCCACCTAAACTATGCTAAGTTCTCAGTATACATGGATAAATCCCAGCTCTGCACATGGGTGAAATACATGTAGTAGCAAAGAATCATATTCTGTAATATAGAAAAAAACCCTAAGAGCTGGACGTGGTGGCGCACTCGGGAGGCTGAGGCAGGAGGATCGGTGCGAGTTTGAGACCAGCCTGGGCTATGAAAGTGAACTCAAGGCCAGCCTGAACTGCATAGCGAGACCCTGTCTCAAAAAGACAAAAAAAAAAAAAAAAAGAAAAAAGAAAAAAAAACCCTAAGAGTTCTAAATCTAATTAGTACTACTTGTCCGATTCATGAGCATCTTATGAAACACACTCAGGTATATTTTTTTGATGTGTTTGAAAAAGCTATGAAGTTTATATAAGAATTTAAAAAGAAATAAGAAACTTACTCTTTGCCCTGCTGTCCATCTCTGTTTTCGACAAGTCTGGAGTGGCCGTAGTTGGAGGTAACTTCTTCCCGATAGTCTGAGGAAGGAAAAAGTATAACTTTATACATCAAAATGATGCTCTTCATTAAGCAAAGGAATAAATTCAAGTTCATCATATGAGAAGCTAACTATATCAACAGAGACACAGTACCTCGTTTACTTAGGGTGCTCCAAAGAAACGCCAGAGTAGAGGAATAGAAATAAGGAGGAGCAATAAAATAAAGGAATGCAGACACAATGAACTATAAAGACAGACAGATATGCTGGTGGATAGGCAGGCAGAAGCCAGGGAGCCCAAGGGTAAGTGAGTCTTGGGACACCTTAGGACATCATCTCAGAATCATCTAGAATCATCTTAGAATCATTCCACCTTCCTCCTGGGATATAGTCTAATACACTATTGTCCTCTGAGACAGGTTTAGCAGCTAAAATGAGAACAAGAAGGGTCAGCAGCTCTTTTCCACTCTTTGGGACCTTGGACAGGTCCTTTGCCTCACACCCTCTGTATTTACTGATTAGTTAAAAAACAAAAGACTATGAGTTTGTTCATTTCTTTTCTTTCCTTTGAATCTATTTCTATTATCATTCACTGTTACGAACCCTCCATAAAGAACATTAGATATTTTATCTGTTCTCAGATGTTCTTAAAAACTGAGGCTATACAACAGCTCAAAACCAAACCAAAACAAGCCCCACAAATCAACCAACTCCATAGTTCCAGACATGGAGGCTGCTCCCACTCTCCTCCTTTGTCACCAAATTTCTTTTTTTTTAAAGGGCATTTTTCTTTTTTTTTTTTTTTTAATTAATGATTTTTTTATGGCCAGCTCAGCCTGCCCTGAGGGCAGGGCTGGCACAGCATGTGGTGCCAGGGATCGAACCGTGGTCCTTCCAGCTACCTGAGCTTTCCAAAGCAGGCACTTTAGACCACTGAGCCATCCTGCCAGGCCCCTACCAAATTTCTGTGACCATGATTAATACCTGAAAAAATGGCCAGTGATACCTGAGCAATAGCCATCATCACCAAGTAGCTGCATAAAGGGATTTACCCACAATGAACTACTGTACCAGGGAGAACTGCAGCCAGTAGGAAACTAAACCATTTTGCCTCTTGGACATATAAAGAGGAATGAGCTGCATAATTCAAAAACTGGCACAGTGAAATTTTTCTTCAGATAAAACTGATTCACCTCAGTTTTTAATTTTAAAAAGTTCTTCATGCTTCAGACAGTGAGACTAACATTAAATATGAATAAATCACAGAAAGAGGATAAGATAAATCAAATCTTTGGCTCTTCATGAATTTTTAAAAACATTTGTGACAGAAAGCCTTTACATTTTACACAGTGACAGTTTTATTTAGTGCTGCCAGGCTTTCTATATTAGATAAAAAATGAAACCCCAAATAATATGCCACTCTGCAACTGCTGCTAAGTATTCAAACTAATAACAGTTTATGCTTCCAAGGAAACATCTGGGGGAAAGTTTGGTGTTCTTCTGCCATAAGGTCAAAAAATTTTTTGAGACAAGGTCTCACTATGTAGTTCAGACTAACCTTGGCCTCACTATATAACCCAGGCTGGCCTCAAACTTGCAAAGATCCTCCTGCCTCAGGCTCCAGAGTGCTGAGATTACAGGAATGAACCATTATGCCCAGCTTCATAAAGTCAAATACAACGAAGAACTCTTTGTAGAAATACCTCGAAATGTTAGGTACTATCAGTAAAATAAGAGGCTATCAAAGCATCATATCACTTCGTCATTTCACTGTGCATACTTCAGATAGTATCCCTCCTTTTACCACTACTCGACATATTAGGAAGCAGAAAACAAAAACAATCTCACTTACCATTCACAATGGAAAGAGGAAAAGAAAAACAGGCAATAGAAAACATTACTTCCAATTGTGAATTTGTTTGTTTTCCTTAGAAAAAGACACATGCAATGGTTTAGGCTTTAACCATATGCCCTCCCTTGGAGAAACCTTGGCAGGTTGTATATTTTTATCCTTTCTTTGCTAACAAGAAATACTCATGTCTGAGGTCCTGGTCTATCAGAATGGCCAAGTTAAAATATATTAAGAAAGACTACCAGTACGACACAGTT